>MU776786.1:18167-37726 GCA_026770625.1 Nicotiana glauca
TGCTGTCTCCTTTCACAATTCCTCATCAATGATTTCACAGTTGGTACACATATTGATTTCAATGGCGATTTCGATCGCATACCACCCTTATTACCTCGTCCACCCTTATTACCTCGGCCACCCTTATCACCCCAACCCATAGTTATCATATTGTGTTGCGGCGCGCAACCCGATCCCACCGTACAATTTTCAAATCACAACAATCACAACAACAACCAAGAACACTTCACAAAGATCACATCAAAAACAATAAGCAATTCGCAAAGATCACAACAACATTTCACTTAGGAGTCACAACAATGATTCGCAAGTGTTCCCATAACCATCAATACTATTTCTGTTGGATTCCACAGTTCACAAATGTTTCACGTTACCGCAATGCTTTTCAAGTCACAGCCATAACAATGCTACAAGTGTTTTCATAGCCAATGGTACCAATCCTATTATGTTTAGCAATCCAAAGCAATTCAAGTCATTTCATTAATTTCCCACAAGAAACCAAATATGTTATTACCACCATTGTTCCCAATTTCGCAATTTACAATTTCCTTTTTATCAATTGTTTTCCAACTCTTACCACATAACTTTTAACCAAACCAAATCAAATCATCACCCAGCAAAACAATCACAAGATTCTCACAACAATTCACATAGCTATCACATACCACTTATTTGCACACCAAAATAGGGCGATTTCACAAGGATCAAAGTTAGCCATACATACCTGGAGTCGAATTTCCTTTCTTTTTCTTTTATCTCCTACTTCCAATTCACCCAATAATCTAGCAGCGTCAATCTAGGTCACAAGTTACACATATATCTTAGAATCGAAATTCACAATTACTATCCGAGCTTATTTGGGTTATCGAGCACCGCCCCTTACTTCTACCCATTTCCATTTTACTAAATTTCAAGTATAAAGAACATGCATGAGTGTCTAACTTCCATTTTCAAGAGTTAATGCATGAAAATCCCTCTTTCTATTAAAATATGAGAATCAAGAAAAAAGGGGTTAGGGATTTTACCTTTAGAAATGGAGATGAAGACACTAGCTTAAGAATTTTTCGGACCAAGCAAATTTGAGGAATGATTTTTGAAGAAGATGAACTTTTCCCTCAAGAATCTCTCCTCCCTCTCTCTTATTTTGTTCAGAGAATGTGTAAAAATGAGGGGTTAGGGCGTTATATTAGAAAGGGGGTCGGGTTTTAAAATTAGAAAATAGAAGCTCAGAGTGAAATCTGCGGTCTCATCTGCGATCGCAGAATCAACATGCGGTCCGCAGAATGGACCGCAGAATTGCTCCCCAAAAACTAAATGTTCTGCTTCGATCTGCGATAAGAATGCGGTCCGCATTCGTGTTCTGCGGTCGCATAATGCGCCGCAGAATTGATCGCATTTTTAACTTTAATTTTTGAAAAATCTGCTGTTACACTCTGCGGTAGGAATGCGGTCTGCATTTCGATTCCGCAATCGCAGAATGGACCGCATTTTTGACATCATCTTAGACCAATCTTCTGCTTCACTCTGCGGTAGGAATGCGGTCCGCATTTCAATTCTGCGATCGCATTCTTAACCGCAGAAATGACAATTTTCTGGAAAAATTTATTCTTTTGATTTTTAAAGCTTAGATCACCACCAAGGGTTCGAACTGCGGCGAGCAAGCTCGCCGCGAAGAATTCTACACATTCCTAACACAATATTCGGACCTTGACACTATGAGCTACTAGGTTTTAAGCACAAAAATTTACGGGGCCTTACATTGTTTCCTTGTGGACTTGTTGATTCACAATAAAGAATTCAATGCTGAGTCAAATAATCAAAATAATTCAGGATAGAAATCAGAAAATAATTGTGTTTTCCTGATTTTTTTTCTTATTCATTGGCTCCTTGGTTTGATTGATAATTTCTAAGTGTTTTAGACCCTAATGAATAACCAGTGTCATCTTGACTTGGTTAAAAGGGCATGTTAGTTAGACTATGGGTTAACCTAGCTCAAGGAAATAATGAAGGGGTAATTAACAGGTGCTGTAAGGGGTAATTTGATATAGGAGATATCAATAGTTGAATATAGGGGGGCTGCTAATAGTTTTTAAGCGGGTAATTAGCAGTAGCTTAGGGGTTTAAGTAGGAGTCTGCTAACTTGGGTAGGGGGTACACTAGTTATATTAGTTAATAAGCATTAAGTGAGTGGAAAATTCAGTGGGCAATTAAATTAAAAGGGCTAAGTGTTAGTGGTAGATGCACTGATGGAAAGGCCTATTTAAAGGGCTAAAAAAAACAGATCGGAAAGGAGACAATTTTTGAACACATAGAAAGATAGAGGACATTTTTTGAGTATTCTGAAAACAA
Organism: Nicotiana glauca; assembly: GCA_026770625.1. Lineage (NCBI taxonomy): Eukaryota > Viridiplantae > Streptophyta > Magnoliopsida > Solanales > Solanaceae > Nicotiana > Nicotiana glauca. Next base: position 20,517 of record MU776786.1, read on the forward strand.
AAAGAAATACAGAGAAGTATCCTGAAAATGGAGAGAAAACAATCTGAAAGTTATTAGAGTCTTAAGTTTAAGAGAGATTTGGAAAGCTGGAAATAGTCTGAGAGAAGAGATATAGATAGAAAACACTCCGAAACACTAGAAACTACTGCTCCATTGAAGAAAATTTGTGATTCTTGAGGCTTTCATTTTGAGAAATAAAAAGAATCAGTGGTTAAAATGAGTTGGTTTTGGTTGATGGTCAAAAGTTTGGTTCCAGTCCTAGTTATTCTATCAATTGTTAGGCATCACTGATACTTTTGCTGGTTCAAAATTGTTTCAAAATGGGTTTTCCTTAGTTGGTTCTGGGCCAACTCTATTGCTGTTGTTTTGCCTTGCTGTTGTTGACTCTCTTTCTCCTATTTTCTTTGCTTTTACAGGTATGCCTCTGAACCATTGACTGCCAAGTGAGTTTGTAAACATGGTTTAATGTATGAAAAGTATGGAGTTTGGTTGAAGATGTAGCTGATTTTGTTTGTTTTTTAAATAAATTTAAATAGGCTCATATGAGTTGTTTAATTTTGTTTACTGCAGTTTTAGATTTCTGTCATGATGTTGGCCAAGTGTTCTATTCCATTTGCTTTGTTAAAATGAAGTCAAACTTTCTGATCCCATGTATAAGTGTTAGAGAATTAGTGCAGTGTAAATTTTAGCAGGTTTGAGTATATTTCATGTCTATTCTGGCCTGATGAAACCAGTATTATTGTATAAATTGCTTGAATTCATTTTTAGGTTGATATCCCTAAGTCTGAAATCAGAAACTATCACGTTGAGTTTTATCTAGTTTTAAGTTTTGCTATTTGAAATATCATGTAGTATTCTATTTCATAAAATAGGGAATGGTTGGCTTCCAAGATAGTATATGATCTTATAGGTTTGTTTGGATCTGTTGGTTGGATTGTTCTAGTTTCCTTTAACACATATTTTCCTTTCCTTCATGTGTTTGGATGTATAACTGTTCTCTGAATCTATTTATCTTGGTCCAAGTTTAGATCCCTCTGAATTCTATTGTCGGTAGGTTAGGTTCGTGAGTTAGAGTCTAAAAATGGTCTACTAAAGCATGGGCTTTGGTGTTTTAATTTGAAGGCCTCATTTGGGATTTTCTTTACTGGTTCTCATTTGGCTTCGAAAGTTAAGTATGATTAAGAACGTTGAATGGTTGTTTCATTGTTAATTGCATGGTGTGACTGAAGCGAACTAGTTGTGTATAAATTAAGTTAATTTCTGGAAATTTGATGGCAGTACATATCTATTTGCTTGATTGAGCTATTTTAAGGATCTTTAATTAGGGACAAATCCTTACACCTTTGGAACATTGATGTGGCATTATGTTGCTTGATATACGGGTCCGAATTGATTCAGGTAGTTAAAAGGATGATGGAAGTATTGCATTTATCATTTTATCTATTTTATTTTACTTGCTCGATTCGCTAGTAGCATGTTTAGGCCGGCGATGTGTAGGTAAACTTTAGGAGCGTAAATGAATAAATCATGATTACGGGTACGATTCCCATGACGTAGTTGCGACACTTAAATTTTGAATTAGTATTAAATATGGCCATATGTAGTTAAATGCTTTTCCCTTTAATAAAATTGAGGCGTGCCACGCCAAATAAAAATCTCAAATGCGTGGTCCTCATTTAGTTACTTCATTTAAAATCCTTAGAGCTCAAGGCTTGCCATTTAGCAAATTTCTATGGCCCTCGCAAAGTTGCTAACGCGTAGTTGCTTTAGGAGCATCATTTAATAATAATAGCTTTCTAAACTCGGGTGCACATTTATGTGACCCAAATCCAAATCTCAACAATGTTAGATTAAACGTGTTGAAGATTGCGAGTGCATTTATGCGATGCGGTTCAAGACATGTTTTAAATAACGTTGAAATCTTCCTAAAAAATAATTGAATAAAAGCGGTCAAAAGTTAAAATGCACATAGGTTAAAACATGTACTAAAATCAGATAATAGGCCAATTATAACAGTTGAGCGATCGTGCTAGAAATACGGAACTCGGGAATGCCTAATACCTTCTCCCGGGTTAACAAAATTCCTTACCCGAATTTCTGGTTCGCGGACTATTAAACAGAGTCAATTTTTCCTCGATTCGGGATTAAACCGGTGACTTGGGACACCATAAATCTCCCAAGTGGCGATTCTGAATCTTTAAATAAATAATTCCTATTTCAATTGTCCTTTAATTGGAAAAACTCCTTTATACCCTTTACGGGGTGTAGTGAAAAAGGAGGTGTGACAGCTCTGGCGACTCTGCTGGGGAACAAAACCTAGAAATTTTGGTTCAAGATTCAGAATTTGAGCCTAGAATAATTTTTGTATTTGGCTTTGTTTATTATCTGATTTTATTACGTGTTTGGGCCTAATGTGCTATGTGATGCTTTTACCGCTTTGATATTATTTGAATTGTATATATAAAACTGTTACGAAAACCTCTCTGTTCTCACCTCCAGGGATGTGCTCGTTGGTCGAGACTCCTTATTCTGTTAGCGTCATACCTTAAAGTAAGAAAGAGGCCGGACAAGTTACTAAGCCGGATGGCCTTTTGGTTCCCGGTACGTATCCCCTCCTCGATTCCAGTTGTCCGCTTGGGTACACAGTCTAGAACATATACCCAGGTTTTGAACCTAGAATAACTCAGCCTCATGCTGGATCCCTTGTAGGAACGCTTATCTGCATCATGTGCATTTTGACATAGGGGACTCAATACAGGGGTTGGGTCCGTCTAGGACAGGTGTACCCGGAATAATGGACCATCCTGATGCATCCTACTTGTGCATTTATTTGTTTTGGATTTGCATGCTGACCGTATTTTTAAAGGAAAGAAATAGCAGTGTGAGGGTGAAGAGAGCTAATCGCCTGTTTTGGAAAAAAACCAATGTCCAAATAGTGTCGAAACTCTGCCGAATTTTTGAGGAAAAAAAAAAGGGGAAAGAAAAATTTGTTTTCAAAAAATAGTTTGTTCTATTTGCCAATGAAAAAAAGGGAGAAAAAAGAGTCTTATTTTCAAAAAAATAGTTTATTTATTTGCTTGTGAAAAAAAAGAAAAAGAGTCTGTTTTCAAAATATTTGGTTTTGTTTTCTCTACCCGAACTACGCCAGTTTGATTGTGTGGGATACATAGACAACCCCTATCGGGTCCAACTTCTTTTTGCAAAAATAGCCCAAAATGAACAAAATTTTGTTTTTATTGTAAATAGGTAAGGTGATGCCGCTTTTGTCAAAAATAGCCGAATGTTCCCGAAAGGGACGCCAGAAGGCTGATCTTGCATAAATAGCCACCTTTGGTATTCCAATTTTTGCCCTGTTCGCGGGCGCAACCTTAAAATCTTTCTCCGGAGGTGCTGAAAGGCCGTATCTGCAAAGCTGGGCTTTCGGTTTTAGAATTAAAAATATGAAAAGGGGTCAATTTTGACTTTGGAGTCACATAGAATAAATCATGACTGTTTCATTTAATCACCTTAATAAATGTGCAGATGAGCACAATCCAAAATGAACCTTTCTCTTTCATAAGCAAAATCCCTTTGGAGTTACGGATGTGGTGGAATGATTTAGGTAAAGAAGGGCAAGACGAGGTCAAGAAATATTTGGGGGCCTTCCCGGACTGTTGGAGACTATACCAAGGGGAGACATCATAAGAGCATTGGTCACATTCTGGGACTCGGCTCACAATGTATTTCACTTTTCAGATTTTGAACTCACACCGACTTTAGAAGAGATATCCGGATACATCGGGGGTCCCAAAGTTCCTCTGAGACACCAATACTTGATTGCTCCGAGGACCGTGGCCGTACACAGGTTCCTGGATTCCTTGAAAATAAGCAGGGTGGAACACAACCTGGACTTGGCAGCTGGTTTTTGTACTTTGTCATTCATATACAGCATATATGGTCATATAGGAGGTTTCAACAAGCTAGAGAATAAAATCTGTAGCAAAGGAAATCGCCTTAAATGGGAAGAGCATACACGTTTCGCTTTTATGGTGGCTTTCCTGGGGTTCCTGGTGTTCCCTAAGAAAGACGGGAATATCAACATGAAAATAGCAGGGGTTGTCAGAACTTTGCTCACTCAGGCCAAGAGTACACTCGTACCTATGATAGTAGCTGAGATCTTTCGTGCTCTCACAGTCTGCAGAGCCGGGGGAGACTTCTTTGAGGGGTGCAATCTGTTGTTGCAAATGTGGATGGCCGAACACCTGTGCGACCGTCCCCAGTTCATGAGCTATGGGTCAACAGAGAAAACTTGTATAGAGGAATTTTATACAAGGATTGAAGGGATCAGTTTGCTTGAAAGGGTCACATGATGGATATCTTACTTTCGGTCCCTCACTGCCAGCCAAGTAGAGTGGACGCTGGGATGGTTGCCGGTGGACGAGATCATATACATGCCAGCAACGGGGCCTCACTTCCTTCTGATGGGTCTTAGGAGCATCCAGCCTTATGCCCCGTATCGGGTTTTGAGACAGCTCAGGAGGTGCCAGATAGTGCCAAAAGATGAATATCTCAGTGTCCGGGTAGTTGAGATTAGACCGGATGATCAGTTCCCTGAAGCAACAGTCCGCCAGATATGGAGTGAGTGTCAATACCTGGCGGCAAATACCTGTGTTCGGGATCGATCTAAAGGAGAAGTTTCACCTGGGTATCGTGCTTGGTATAGAAAAGAAATTGCATTCGGGAGGCCTGCCAAAAGACCCCACCTCCAGGATTTTGTCGAATCGTCACAGGAACAATGAGATTGGTTGACTAAAGAACACGAGTATACGGCTACAATAGGCAAACTGGAGAAGCAGGTAATGGATTTGCAATTTGAGAAAGATCTGCAGGCCGCTGCGGATGAGGGAGAAAGAAGAAGCTATTCCAAGAAAATGAGGCATTTAAGGCTCAAATACGAAAAATGAGAATAACTGTCAGAAAACCAGAAAGGAGCCGGGCTGACCAAAAAGTCATAAACGAACTGAAAGGGAAAGCCCGGGAATGCCAAGAGGACTTAGAAAGATCTGAAGCTAGCTTGGCAAGGATCCGGGCCAAATGGACAAAGGGTGCAAAAGAGCGGGCACAACATATGCATCAGATAAAGAGGGACTATGAGGGGACCGTCACTATCTTGAGAGGAAATATAGTCACTCTCGAAGACAGGATGTTCAGGCAAGCTAGAGATTTCAGAGCAGATAGGAAACACTATTATGACCTGATGGCATGGATGGAGGAACAAATGCACAAGTTTCAAGATCAACTCCTCCATAACTCTCAAACGCTGAAAATGCGGGATCAACAGATATGACGATTGCTACAGGAAAAGTGCAGGATTAGAAAAGGGGTCAGAACCATCTCACATTACATTACTGCAAAATGCCGAGCATGCGAGGACATGACCAGTACCACCTTCTTCATGGCAGTGATGATATTCGTCCGTCAAATAATGAGTGCCTTGGAGATGCTCCAAAGGGATCTTGCACAAAGGCCCGTGGCATGGCCAAATGATGCCTCGCGGGCCCCAGGAAATTTCGAGTCGTTAATGTATTCCTGATCTTTGTTTTGATTCTGTATTTTATCGTTAAAGTTTGAAGTTTGTCAGTCGATCCTTTCAAGTTTGATTTGTCGTCTTTTCAAAGTTTGTAAACTTTTTTTTCAAGTGTTATAATAAAAGCAGTTGTCTTTGTGGAAAAATATTTTGCTACGTATTTTTACATCGGCCAGAACTACGCACGGTCTGATTCATGCGGGGACATGATATGTAGGCAATCTCCATAAGATTCGACCACCACTAACGGAAGAAAAGAAAAAGGGAAAATGAAAAAATAAATTAATTAATAAAGAGGGACCAAATAAAGAAAAGTGTGAGAGGCATTTAACGAAGGGGCACAATTATGAAAGGCCAGAATGACGCACGCAACTAAAGCAAATGCATGATAGAAAATGGTTAACTGCCTAGGTGCATTGCATCCCAACGTGCGATTGCATATTTGTTAAACTATAAAAACTAACAAGTTTGTTGTTTTGTCCAGAGAATTCAAGCAGTTAGTTTACCTAGAGCGTACTGGCACATTACCATTATCAAACTAGATCAAAGGGACCACTACTAGTGATTATGTCTAGCCCCGAAAGAGAAATAAGTGCTGAGATGGAAGTGGTAGATGTGCAAGCAATGAAAGATTAGATGTACAAGTTAAAACAACAAATGGCTGAGATGTACCAGGCCTGAACGAGGGGTCAGCCACCACCAACCTATCCTGATAACCTTACTTTCCTCCCAATACCCGCCCAATCTCCAGAACAGCTTGTTTCGGACTCATCCAAAATTTTTCCCATATATCAACATCACCAGGGAATTACCTCTTAGACACCAAAAATTCCAAAGGCAAATCCATACCCTCCTCCACCAATTACCCCTGTTTTCGTGGTACCTCCACCAGCCGCACTCCACAGGTCTTCCAGTGAGCCTGTATTCCAAACTTAGGATAATCAATATTACCCTCCTGAACCCAATTTCAAAGCACCTGAACCATGTCTTTACCCTCCTCAGCTTGATATCTCGGAAAAAATCGAGAAGCCTCCTAAGAATTTGGAGCAGGAAGAGATGGCCAGGAAGGTCAAGAGTTTGGGGCAGTCCTTTAGAGATATGAGAGGACTAGGAGGTCAGGTAAGCGTAGCTTAAAAATATCTATATTTGTTTCCAAACGTACAACTACCGGCGGGGTTCAAAATACCCAAATTCGACTTGTACAATGGATACGGGGACCCGGTGGCACACTTGGGGGCATTTTGTAGTAAGATGAGAGGAGCAGGTGGGAGAGATGAATTATTGATGGCATACTTTAGTTAGAGTCCGAGTGGCTCAGCTTTGGAGTGGTTCACCCGACAAGATCATGGTCGGTGGTACACTTGGGACGACTTAGCCCAAGCATTCGCCTGACACTTTCAGTACAACCTTGAAATTGTACCAGATCGTCTGTCACTGACGAAGATTGAGAAGAAGTCCAGAGAAAGTTTTCGAGAATACGGCTTCCGTTGGAGAGAGCAAGCGTCAAGGGTTGATCCGCCAATGAAAGAGAAAGAGATGGTTGATTACTTATTACAGGCCTTAGAGCCCACTTATTTTGGCCACTTGGTGTTGGCAGTCGGGAAGTCTTTCAACGAAGTGGTAAAAATGGGAGGCATGGTGGAGGAAGGACTAAAGTCCAATAAAATTATGAGTTATTCAGCGATCAAGGCGACCACCCATGCCATCCAAAATGGCACTGGGTGTATATTGGGAAGAAAGAAGAAGGAGGAAGTTGCAACAGTTGAGTCAAGAACGTGGCCCAGGCGCCCAACACCGTACTACAACTAGCCACAACCCCACCCTCAAACTTACCCCCACACTCCATATAGCCCACCACAACATTACTATCCACAACCAGATCCCCATTTCTTTGTCCATCATGCTCAGACATATATTCAACCCTTGGCCCACGCTCAATGGCGTGCGCCAGCTCCACAAAATACCTACCCAACTCCACAAAATACCTACCCACCCCCAAGAGTCTACAGAAACCCCTCTGGAACAGGTTTCCGCCCAAACCAAGCCTTCAGGAATAAGAGGGCGCAGAAGCATAAGACTTTCACTCTACTGGGAGAATTATATACCAGCTTATTCCATAGGTTGAGGCAGTTGGGCATATTGAATCCAATTGAGGCTAAGTTGCCAAGCCTTCCTCCAAGAAATCTTGACCACTCAGTGAGTTGTGAGTATTGTTCAGGGGCCCCGGGACATGACACAGAGAAATGATGGAAATTGAAAATAGCTATTCAAGAGCTCATCGACACTCGTCGGATCAAGGTTCAAGATCCAGAAACGCCCAACATCAATCAAAATCCACTTCCGTCCCTTCACGAAACCAATATGATTGAGCTGGTGCAAAGAGAGGGAGAACCAAAGAAACCCTCACAGACAGTAATGATGTTCCGTTCCAGCAAAACCGGTTCGAAAGTGAAGGTGACCAGTGGGAAGTTGGAGGTCCAGTTGAAAGGGGTGAATAACAAGCCAGTTGTGGTGGCCAAGAAAGGGCCATCGAGCATTATCGCAGTGAAACCAGAACAAGCGAAAGTGGTGGTACCGGGGGTTGCAAGTAAACCTGTTGTGGTCGTGAAGGTTGCTCGCATAGAGCCTGTTATTATAAAGCCGGTAACTCAGTTGCCAGTGATCAAAAGTAAAGATGTCCCTTGGATTTATGAACAAGTGGTGGTGAAATATAAAGGGAAGGAGATCATGGAAGAAGTTTGTGAAGCTCAGGGTCTGACTCGTTCAGGGAGGTGCTTTGCCCCTGAAGAGTTGAGAAAAGCCAGAATTCCCAAAGATAACCTGGTATTGGTGAAGAAAGTTGTGACAGAACAAGAAGCGGAAGAATTCTTGAAGAAAATGAAAGTACAGGATTACTCTATTATATAACAATTGAAGAAAACACCAGTCCAGATCTCATTGCTCTCATTGCTGATCCACTCAGATGAGCACTGCCAGGCGCTAATGAAAATATTGAGTGAGGCCCACGTCCCTGACAAGATCTCGGTGAATCACTTGGTAAAGATAGAAAATAAAATCTTTGAGGTAAAAAGAGTTACTTTCTCAGACGATAAGTTGCCTGTGGAGGGCACAGAACATAACAGGGCCCTTTATCTGACGGTAAAATATGAAGACTCTGTGGTCACGCGAGTTCTGGTTGACAACGGATCCAGTGAAAATATATGTCCTCTTTCCATGTTAAATAAACTAAAGGTCGATGATGATAGAATTCATAAGAACAGTGTCTATGTGCGAGGGTTTGACGGCGAAGACAAAGATTCTGTGGGTGACATAATACTAGAATTGACAATAGGATCCGTGGAGTTCACCATGGAGTTTCAAGTGCTAGATGTGGCGGTCTTTTATAAACTTTTGTTGGGGAGACCCTGGATCCATGCCGCCAAGGCAGTGCCATCTACGTTGCATCAAATGGTTAAATTTGAGTGGGACAGACAGGAGATTATGGTGCACGGTGAAGATAATATGTGTGCCCTGGGTGATGCCATTGTACCCTTCATTGAAGTGGAAGACGACCAGGGGCCGTGGGTATATCAAGTCTCTGACACAATACCAGTAGAAAAGGTCCCAGAGAGGAAAAGCATCCCAGTTTCTAGAGTAACGGCTGCAACTATCATGGTGGCTTCTGAAATGTTAAAGAATGGTTTCATACAGGGTAAAGGTTTGGGTGCTGATCTTCAAGGCATCGTGCAGCCAGTTTATCTTCCAAAGAATTTGGATACTTTTGGTTTGGGGTTTAAGCCCACCACGGCAGATGTGAGACGAGCGCGCAAAATGAAGAAGAAGGCATGGGTCTTGCCAAAGCCAATCCCGTATCTGTCTAGATCTTTCGTCAGACCGGGTATCTGAAAATAGCTGTTGTCAAAAGTTCCCGGGTAACTGATTGGCGCTGATGGAGATTTGGATAAAGGGTTTGAAAGGTTATTTGCCGAGGTTAACATGGTAGAAGCTGGGGAAAGTTCAAGCAAGGCAGAAGTGCAGTTTGTGGGACCAAAGGCAAAGCTCAATAATTGGAGGGCTACTCCCTTTCCCACTCGGAAAGAGTCTTAGTAGTTCGCTCTGATTTTCCTTCATGTTTGTCTGGATTATTCCAGGGTTGCAATCCAGATTTTTATTTTTCAGTCTATCAAAGTGTGCAAAACCTTGTTATCTTGTATTTCAATAAAATAAAAAGTTGCTTCTTCATTCCTTATTTTAATTTTGTTTTCTTCTTTTATTTTCTATACAATTCTTTTTATACTGGTCCCAATGACATGTCATGCATAAGGAATCCTCAACCCAGTCTAGAAAATCAATCTGACTCCGAAATAATAGTGCAAGAAGTAGATTATGAGTCAGAATACGATGAGGATGAAGCCTTCGAAGATATTAGTAGGGAACTAAGTCAATTCGAAGAAAAACCCAGACCCAACTTAAACGATACAAAAGCCATCAATCTAGGGGACACAGATAACATCAAGGAAACTAAAATAAGCGTCCATATTGAATAGAATATCAGGGAAGAATTAATCAAAAAACTTATTGAATTCAAAGATGTTTTGCATGGTCATATGACGACATGCCGGGTTTAAGCACCGATTTAGTGGTTCACAAATTGCCCACTGACCCGGCATTCCCTCCTGTCAAGCAAAAATTGAGGAAATTCAAAACTGATATGAGTGTGAAGATTAATGAAGAGATAACCAAACAGCTAGATGCAAAGGTTATTCAGGTCACTCGATATCCTAATTGGTTGGCTAATGTTGTGCTAGTGCCGAAGAAGGACGGAAAAATTAGAGTATGTATTGACTATCGCAATCTCAACAAAGCAAGCCTAAAGGATAACTTCCTACTACCCAATATCCATATTTTGATTGACAATTGTGCAAAGCGTGAGATTGGATCTTTTGTGGATTGCTATGCCGGATATCATCAGATTCTGATGGATGAAGAAGATACAGAGAAAACGACATTCATCATGCTGTGGGGAACTTATTGCTACAGGGTAATGCCATTTGGTCTGAAGAATGCTGGGGCGACCTACATGAGGGCAATGAATACTGTGTTTCATGATATGATACACAAGGAAATTGAGGTGTACGTGGATGATGTGATCATAAAATCAAAGCAACAGGTCGACCACGTAGAAGACTTAAGGAGGTTTTTCCAAAGGCTTCACAGGTACAACCTCAAACTCAATCCTGCCAAATGCGCATTTGGTGTTCCGTTCGAAAAACTGCTGGGAATCATAGTCAGTCGGTGAGGCAATGAGCTAGACCCGTCAAAAATTAAATCTATCCAAGAATTGCCACCCCGAAGAACAAAACCGAAGTGATGAGTCTGTTAGGGAGGTTGAATTACATCAGCAGGTTTATTGCTCAACTCACAGCAACTAGTGAGCCTATTTTCAGATTGTTGAAAAAGGACGCTGCGGTCGAATGGACTAAAGAATGCCAGGAGGCGTTTGACAAGATAAAAGGTTATTTATCAAATCCACATGTGTTGGTTCCACCTGAACTAGGGAGACTGTTGATTCTTAATTTAATGATCCTGGAGAATTCATTTGGCTGTGTACTGGGACAACACGACATCACCGGCAGGAAGGAGCAAGCCATCTATTATCTCAACAAGAAGTTTACGGCTTATGAGGTTAAGTACACTCACCTTGAGAGGATATGTTGTGCCTTGACTTGGGTAGCACAGAAATTAAAACATCATGTGTTTTCCTATACTTACCTTATTTCACGCTTGGATCCGTTGAAGTATATTTTTCAAAAGCCTATGCCCACAGGAAGACTGGTGAAATGGCAAATATTACTCACAGAGTTTGACATCGTCTATGTGATGAGGAAGGCAATGAAAGCCCAAGCACTGGCCGATCACTTGGCTGAGCATCCAGTCAATGAAGAATACGAGCCATTGAGAATGTATTTTCCTGATGAAGAAGTGATGCATATCGACGAGCTGGAACTGACTGAAGAGCCAGGATGGAAACTTTTCTTTGATGGGGCTGCAAATATGAAAGGAGTTGGAATAGGAGCTGTGCTTATTTCTGAAACAGGGCACCACTATCCTGTTACGGCTGAACTTCGTTTCTATTGTACCAACAACATGGCTGAGTATGAGGCATGCATTTTGGGTTTAAGGTTAGTTGCGGACATAGATGTCCAGGACGTTTTGGTCTTGCGAGACTCGGACCTCCTGGTACATCAAATTCAAGGAGAGTGGGAAATATGGGATTTGAAACTCATACCGTATCGACAATGTTTGCATGATATTTGTCAACGGTTTCGATCAATGGAGTTTAGGCATATCCCAAGAGTCCATAATGAGGTTGCCGATGCTTTGGCTACCTTGGCAGCAATGTTGCACCATCCAGACAAAGTTCATGTTGATCCGTTGCATATTCAAGTTCGTGATTAGCATGCCTACTGTAACACGGTGGAAGAAGAATTTGATGGCGAGCATGGTTCCATGATGTCAAGGAGTACATAAGGATGGGGATATACCCCGTGCAGGCCACATGAGATCAAAAGAGAGCAATTCGACGGTTGCAAATGGATTTTTCCTTAGTGGAGGAGTGTTGTATAAAAGAACTACCGATCTCAGATTGTTAAGATGCATAGATGCTAAACAAGCCACAACAGTCATGTCGGAAGTACATTCTAGAGTTTGCGGACCGCACATGAGCGGATATGTATTGGCAAAGAAGATCCTTCGAGCAGGGTATTATTGGCTCACTATGGAGCGAGATTATATCAACTTTGTGCGTAAATGTCATTAATGCTAGATACACGGGGATTTGATTCACTCTCCGCCATCGGAATTGCACCCAATGTTGGTACCATGGCCCTTCGTTGCTTGCGGAATGGATGTCATTGGGCCCATTGATCCAGCAGCATCCAACGGGCACAAGTTCATTCTGGTGGCCATCAATTACTTTACCAAATGGGTTGAGGCTAAAACTTTCAAGTCTGTAACCAAGAAGGCAGTGGTTGATTTTGTACACTCAAATATCATCTGTCGATTTGGAATCCCAAAGGTAATCATCACAGATAATGGTGCTAATCTTAACAGCAATTTGATGAAAGAAGTATGTCAGCAGTTTAAGATTACACATCGCAATTCCACCCCATATCGTCCTAAGGCGAATGGAGCAGTTGAGGCAGCCAACAAGAACATAAAGAAAATACTTCGGAAAATGGTAGAAAGTTCCAGGCAATGACATGAGAAGCTACCATTTGTGCTGTTGGGTTATCACACTACTGTTCGTACTTCAGTAGGTGCGACCCCATATTTGTTGGTATACGGCACTGAAGCAGTGATCCCTGCGGAAGTCGAAATCCCGTCCCTTCATATTGTTGCCGAGGCTGAGATTGATGATGATGAGTGGGTCAAAACCCGTTTGGAGCAGCTGAGTTTAATTGATGAAAAAAGATTGGCAGCAGTATGTCATGGCCAATTGTATCAAAAGAGGATGGCAAGAGCGTACAACAAGAAGGTGCGCCCCAGGAAGTTTGAAGTAGGGCAACAAGTGTTGAAACGGATCCTTCCACATCAGGCTGAAGCAAAAGGCAAGTTCGCCCCGAATTGGCAAGGACCGTTCATTGTAACCTGAATATTGTCCAATGGGGCTTTATGTTTAATAGATATTGAAGAAAAATCCATAGATATGGCTATTAATTCCAATGCAGTAAAGAGATATTATGTATGATTTCTTTAGTATAATCATTGATTGTTTGTACTTGGCATTGTATCGAAGGTTGGAATGACTAAGGTAATTTGTTCTGCTATCTAAACACTTTACCCTTTGTTCACCCTTTTGAGCCTTATTTATTTTATTTCATACCCCTCTTTTGGAATCAATAACCAAAAAGAAAAGGAAAAGAGAAGAAAGAAAAGAAAAAGGAAAAAGTAAAGAAAAAGTAAAACAAAAAAGGAAAAATAATAATAATAAATGAAAAGAAAAACTGTAAACAACAAGGAAGGGTGTGAACTACGTTTGACCTGATTCCTTTAAGGATACGTAGGCAGCCTCACGGCTCGGTCATAGTGAAACAAAAAATCAAAAGGTCCCCAAGTAAGAAACTGGGGCAGAAGTTGTGTTTGAAATAAGAAATTTGATTCCAAATGTTGTAAGTTTAACCCATTGAATACATTGAAGCCTTTTTAATACCCTTTTCTTTCTAACCCTAACCAAGAACCCACATTACTGTCCAAAGAAAGACCTCCCGATCAGTCTTCGAGAGGTGCCAAGTCAAGCAAGTAAAGATGATGCATACCAGGGGGCGACACTCTGGTTTTAAGCAAGAAAAATGAAAAATGAGAGAGTCTTATTAGTGAAAACCCACAAGGGCACTGTAAGGCAACGAAAGGTGATAGAAGTCCAAAAATGAGATTCTTATTGGTGAAAACCTTCACAGGCACCATAAGGCGATAAGGAATTGCGAAAGGGACAAGTGAGATAAGATTGACGGCCAAAGATCCGTCAAGGCATCAAACTGAACGAGAATGTGGATTCGACAAAGAAGAGTTAGGTATGGAAGACTTTGAGGCACAAAGAAAGGCAATTAGGAAATTGATTGATCGAATAGGCTGGGCTGATTAATCCGAAATGCACCACATGATCATCGGCGTTGGTTATCCCACTCAGATAAGTCCTCTTCTTTTCTCAAACAATCTTCCAAAGGAAGATTCTCTTATTTATTTTTCATCTTTCGAAATCATCGTATTTCATTTCTTTTGTTAAAGACTTTTTCAAATGATAGTTTGTTTTCAACAAATAAGAAGGATTTTCAGAGTTTACTGCCAAATTCCAATATGATGTAAAGCAAAGTGGGGCTAGGATTGGCCGAAGAGAAGGTGATGGGACGTAAGAGGCGTCATTAATAAAACAAATGATAAAGAGGTGAAGATTCCATAAAAATATGAGATCAGATAAGAGGAAAGTAACAATTGGGAAGTTTCAGATAAGAAGGCTAGAAGTGGAAAACAACAGTCTAGAATTTGTGGATAAAGAGTAGTCGGAAGGTCGGAAATTCTCGACCAAGTTCAAGGCAGTTGAACGAGGCAGAACATGGAAAGGAGTGAGGGGAAAACCATCCCTAGCAAGAGTATCACAACCAATAAACACATTTTAAAACTGACCAAATTTTCTTTGATTCGAAACAGGTAAGGCGAATGTTGTCAATAATGAAGAAACATGCCGCAAGGAAGAGTAAGTACCAAACAGGTTTGTTTAACTAAATCCTCAGGGCCTTCCTGGAAAAGTGGGATTTGTTTTAAAATAAGCATAAGAAGCATATTTTAACACAAAATCATTCAAAAAAACACCATTTTTTCCACCTTTTTCCCCCAAGAAGAAACACCATCTTGTTCTACCCTTTTTATCCCGATTTAAATGGGGACGTTTTCAGGACCCTCCTGGATAATGGGACCGAGCTTTAAGATTTCTGGTAGTAACAGGAATTAGGATAAGGAATGCTATGAGGAAATTTAATTCGAACATAAAAGTTGTCACTCGTAAGGTAAGATCTGATCAAGATTTTCAGGACCCTCCTGGATAATGGAGTATAACATTAGGATTATTTCGAAAAAAAGGAAGGAAAAACAAGAGGTTCAGTAGTAAGAAAATATAATGAAGTTTTTAAACATGTAATTTACCAGAAGTTTTTAGGACCCACCTGGATAATGGGACATAGCTTTCAAAATTGTCATTATTAACATAATTCAATTGCCACTCACAGTTGCGCTCGGTTATCAAACTGGGGCAGAAAAGTTTCCATTTGTTTTGTCTATTTTATTGAAGTTAGGTACCCATCTGAAGAACAGGGAAAATAACACGGGTTTTAAGGAAACATAGTTGAATTTTTGAAGTCAGGAGCCCGCCTGGAGAACAGAGGCATACCTTTCGAGTTTCAGCAGTCAGGAGCCCGCCTGGAGAACAGAGGCGTACCTTTCAAGTTTCAGCAGTCAGGACCCCGCATGAAGAACAGATGGAGTATAATTCAAATTTCAGTTTTCAAGTTTTATTAAAAATGATATGCACCAGCTACCAAACTGGGCCAGAAAATTTTCTTTGTTTTGTCTAGTATTGAAAGTTAGGAACCCGCCTGGAGAACAGAGGAATACAATTCAATGTCAAGAAGTCGCGAACCCACCTAGAGAACAGAGGAATACAATTCAATATCAAGAAGTCAGGAACCCGCTTGGAGAACAGAGGAATACAATTCAATGTCAATAAATCAAGAACCCGCCTAGAGAACATAGGAATACAATTCAATGCCAAGAAGTCAGGACCTCGCCTGGAGAACAGAGGAATACAATTCAAGTCAAGAAGTCAGGAGCCCACCTGGAGAATAGAGGAATACAATTCAAGTGAAGAAGTTAGGAACCCGCCTAAAGAACAGAGGAATACAACTCAAGTCAAGAAGTCAGGAGCCCGCCTGGAGAACGGAGGAAGACAACAATAATCAAGAGAAGACGTTTAAAGGATCAGCAGTCAGGTACCCGCCTAAAAAAAGGGGAGAACATCTCAAGAAGCCGGTGCAGGCAGCAACAAAAAAATTTTTGTAGGGAAATACAAGGCGACAAGGCAATAACGGTCGCGGAACAAGTCCAAGAATAAATCTTTGTGATTCATAGGCTATAGTTCAGTCTAGCTTCTTTGTTTTTCTTTTAGCATGGTGTAATAAGCAGGTCAGCAGTAGCAGCAGCAGCAACAACAGTAAACCACAGCTTCATGGTAGTCCCAGCTACCAAATTCCCCGAACTACATTGACCGGATTCTTTTTTAGCCAAGGATATGTAGGAAATCTTTGAAGCAAAGGTTCGGTCAAATCTTTCAAAAAATGCTTCACACGGAGTATTCAAACGGGCAAAAATCGCTCGTATACGCTCACTTTGTCTTTGCACGAGCACGTGATTTTTGCCTCACATGATTTACTGCCAAAGAAATCAAAATAAAACAATTTTTTCCTTGTGTGCAATTTTATGAATTTTCATGGTATTTTCTGTTATTGTTTGCATTTGTTTATGCAGGTTTATTTTTTGTAAATTAATGGGAAAATGCAAAAAAAAAATATATTGCATTTTCTATTAGGATTTAATTTTATATTTTTAGATTAATTAAGAAAATAAGTGTTTTAGAAAAATAGGAAAATCACAAAAAATAATGTACTTTTGCATTTTTAGTAATTAATGTCGAATTTTGTGTTTTCTTTTAATTTGGTATTTAATTATGTGTAATAATTATTATTAAGCATTAATTAGTATTTTTAAGTTGATTAGGGATTATAATTTAATTTAGGACTTTGGTTTTAATTGTGAAAAAAAAAATATTTAGGAAGAAAATAAAAGAAAATAATTAAGAGGAAATCATACTTGGGCCAAACCCACCCCAAACCCGGATAAACCCAGTCCAAAACCAACCCTTTACCCGGCCCAATACCCTTCCCGACCCAGGCCGTCCCCAGCTAAACCAAACGACACCGTTTAGAAAATAAAAATCGGGATCGTTGATGTCATTTGATCGAACGGTCCCAAGCTTCACCCGTTGCCCGAGCCTCCTTATACCCGATCCGTCCAGCCTACCCTGTAACAAAACGACCCATTTTGCCCCCCCCCCCCC
>MU776786.1:42746-59412 GCA_026770625.1 Nicotiana glauca
CATTCTACATTCTTCCGAAGGCTTGAACCAACGCACAACGCCCCGAAACTAGCCAATGATCATACAAATCCATTAATATATTCTCAACTATACCTTACAACTCAATTTACAACAATTTCTAACCCCGAACGAAAAGTTGACCAAAATGCCTTCGGGCCCACGTGCCCGGAAATCCAAAATTTTTTGAAGGTAAAAAGTTACCCATGACCTTAGGAATTCAAATATATAATTTTATCCTACTTCCATTCTCAAAATCGTGGCTAAAATCCAAGTTTTATAATTTTCTAGGTTTTTCCACCAAAATCCAATATTTACACTAATCTCCATGCTTAATCTCATACATAATTAATGTATTTAACTCATAATAGGTGGGGATAACATACCTTATCATTGATGACAAAACTATCTTCTTGAAGCTCTCCAAAATCTCCCCCAAGCCAAGAAAATGTGATGAGAAATGATCCAAAATCGGATTTCAAAACATTCTGCCCCAGTCGTTTTTCCGCTTCTGCGGAATATTTTCGCACCTGCAGAGTCCGATTATGCGGCCATTTAGCTGCTTTTGCGGTCCTGGGCTCAGCCTCACTTTCCGCTTCTGTGGATGACCAACCGCACATGCGGTTCCGCTTCTGCGGATTTTTGCACGCTTCCGCGTTAAACCCTGGTCGCCCACCTTCTCGCTTCTGCGACATCCATTTCCACAGATGCAGTCCCGCTTTTGCGGAACCTTGATCGCATCTGCGGTCCCCCGAATTTTTGCTTAATTCCGCTTCTGCGGCTCCCTTTACGGCTTCTGCGGGGCCGCTTCTGCGGTCCCCTTTCCGCAGAAGCGGAAATACCAGCAACCAGCAACTCAGCCTTTTTCCAAAAGTCCATTTTCGATCCGTTAACCACTCGGAATCCACCCGAGGCCCCCGGGGCCCTAACCAAACATACCAACCAATCCCAAAACACATTCCGGACTTGCTCGAGGCTTCAAATCACATCAAACAATGCTAAAATCACGAATTACACCCCAAATTCAAGTTTATGAACTTTAAAATTTCCAACTTCTATTTCCGATGCCGAAACCTATCAAATCACGTCCGATTGACTTCAAATTTTGCACACAAGTCATATTTGACATTACGGACCTACTCCAACTTCTGGAATTTGATTTCGACCCCGATATCAAAAAGTCAACCCTCCGATCAAACTTTCCAAAAAACCTTCAACTTTCTATCTTTAGCCAAATGGCTTCAAAATGGTCTACGGACCTCCAAATTCACTTCCGATTGCGCCCCCAACTCCAGAATCACTATACAGAGCTATTCACAATCTCAGAATTCCAAACGGACATTGATAACACCGAAATGCTCTTCAAGCCAAACTTATGAAATTTCTTCTAAATTGCTAACTTCCACATTAGGTGCCAAAATGCTCCCGGGTTATCCAAAACCCAATCCGAGCATACGCCTAAGTCCAAAATCATCATACGAACCTGCTGGAACCTTTAGATCCCGATTCCGAGGTCGTTTACTTGAAATTCAAATCCTAGCTCATTCTTTCAACTTTAAGCTTCCGAAATGAGAATTCTCTTCCCAAATCAACTCCAAATTTCCCGAAATCAAATTCTGACCATGCGTACAAGTCATAATACCTGAAATGAAGCTGTTCATGGCCTCCGACTACTGAACAGAGCACTAGAACTCAAAACGACCGGTCGGGTTGTTATAGAGAAGTATCTTGAAATGGAGAGAAAACAATCTGAAAATTATTAGAGTCTTAAGTTTAAGAGAGATTTGGAAAGCTGGAAATAGTCTGAGAGAAGAGATATAGATAGAAAACACTTCGAAACACTGGACACTACTGCTCCATTGAATAAAATTTTTGATTCTTGAGGCTTTCATTTTGAGAAATAAACCTTTGAAGAATCAGTGGCTAAAATGAGTTGAGTTTGGTTGATGGTCAAAAGTTTGGTTCTAGTCCTAGTTATTCTATCAATTGTTAGGCATCACTGATACTTTTGCTGGTTCAAAATTGTTTCAAAACTGGTTTTCCTTGGTTGGTTTTGGGCCAACTCTATTGCTGCTGTTTTGCCTTGCTGTTGTTGACTCTCTTTGTCCTATTTTCTTTGCTTTTACAGGTATGCCTCTGAACCATTGACTGTCTAGTGAGTTTGTAAACATGGTTTCATGTATGAAAAGTATGGAGTTTGGTTGAAGATGTAGCTGATTTTGTTTGTTTTTAAAATCAATTTAAATAGGCTAATATGAGTTGTTTAATTTTGTTTACTGCAGTTTTAGATTTCTGTCATGATGTTGTCAAAGTGTTCTATTCCATTTTATTTATTAAAATAAAGTCAAACTGTCTGATCCTTAAGTTGGAGAAAATGGCTAAGATTGGAATTTTGAGTAAATGACCTCGGAATCAAGATCTGAAGGTTCCAGCAAGTTCGTATGATGATTTCAGACTTGGGCGTACGCCTGATTCGGGTTTTGGGTAACCCGGGAGCGTTTTGGCGCCTATTGTGGAAGTTAGCATTTTGGAAGAAATTTTTTAAGTTTGGTTCAAAGTGCATTTCAGTGTTATCATGTCCGTTTGGGATTCCAAGACTGGGAGTAGCTCCGTATGGTGATTCTAGAGTTGGGAGCGCGATCGGAAGTGAATTCGGAGGTCCGTAGGTCATTTTGAAGCCATTTGGCTAAAGATAGAAATTTGAAGGTTTTGAGAAGTTTGACCGGAAGTGGACTTTTTGATATCGGAGTCGGAATTTGATTCCGAAAGTTGGAGTAGGTCCTTAATGTTGAATATGATTTGTGTGCAAAATTAGAGGTCAATCGGACGTGATTTGATAGGTTTAAGCATCGAAAGTAGAAGTTGGAAGTTCTAAAGTTCATAAAGCTTGGATTGGAGGTTGATTCATGATTTTAGTGTTGTTTGATGTGATTTGAGGCCTCGAGCAAGTCCGTAATGTATTTTAGGACTGGTTGGTGTGATTGGTCGGGGTCCCGGGGGCCTCGGGTGTGTTTCGGGTTGTAATCGCGCTCTTATTTGATGTTTCAACGTCATTTCTTTGGACATAAAGGGGTACCATATTACAAAAATGAGCTCCAAATTAAGTTTTTATTAAACCATTAGATCCATATCAAAATTACGGAGCCATAGGAAAAAGAATCATCGAATTTAGACACCGTATAAAGTAATGCTCATTTTTGTGTCGGGAAAACTGCTGCTTCTAGTATGCTTGCAATTGCGAACATATCCATCGCAATTGCGATGCCTAGTTCGCAATTGAGAATTTTTTTGTCACAAATGCGACCGTTCCTAGCCCCTCTTTGTTCACAATTGCGAAGTATTTTTTTGCTTTTGCGAGGGTTCGCAATTGCGAACCCTGGATCGCAAATGCGACTTCTGCAGCTTGATTTTAGCTGTGTAACTCGAGTTTTTGCTTCAGTTTATCATATTTTGAGCCCTAGGCCCGAGAGTGGGCAATTTTGAGAGTGGATTTTTGTATCAAATCATTGGGTAAGTTCCTCTAACTAATTTTCAATAATATTTTGTGATTATACCTTAGATTTAACATCAAAATTCATGAGAATCTAAAGGAGAATTTGGGATTTTAAAGAAAAACCTAAAGATTGAGATTTTTGGATTTTGACCACGATTTTGGGCATGGAATTGAGAATAAATTATATTTTTGAGTTCGTGAGGCTATAGGTAAACTTTATCTTCGAAAAAGTTCGGATTTCGGGCACGTGGGCCTGAGGGCATTTTTGTCAACTTTTCGATCAGGGTTAGGAATTGTTATAAATTAGATTATAATGAGTACCTTAGCATATATTAATGGATTTACATAATTATTGGCTAGTTTTCGAGTGTTGTGCATTGATTCAATTCTTCGGAAGGGCATGGAATGCCAGTTATGGACCTTCAGAGCGAGGTGTGTCTCCTTTCTAATCTTGTGAGGGGGAAATTACCCCATAGGTGAGTTAAATTGGTATGTGCTCCTATTTGTGGGGTGCTACATACGCACGAGGTGATGAGAGTCCATGCGTAGCTACTATTATGCTATTATCCAGGTAGTCTAGGACCCAAAAACATATTTTACTTGGATTAATTGTGAACCCATTGATGACTTGAATGTTTCAATCACATTAAATTAATAAATGGATTTCCAAAAAGACTTAAGCTTCATTTTCTCAAATTATTAAAGAGAATTGGCCTTTCTCGGATAATTGCTCCATGTTGACTTCTTGACTGATTGTTTGTCTGTGTGTGTTTATTTTGGAACAGGCCGAATGCCTCGGTAGATTAATAGATGCATCTATAGGCGCGTCGTCGACCCTCGACAAGTGCACATTTATTTCTGTTGGATCGGGCGGTCGCCTCTGTGTGATTTGCGCATGCTTGTGTTGCTTCCTGGAACTTATTTATGTTGTTACTACCTTACCCTGGCTTGAGATCATTTTGTTAATAATGAAAAGAAATTCTGGAAATTTTCCATGAAAGAATTATATGTTTACTTGTTTCCTCTATCTTGATTAGAATCATGTTTATAAGATAATTCCACTGTTTAATATATATTTTAAGGATGAATAATTATTGGACCATTAAAGAGTGTCAAAGTTGACCATCTCGTCTTTACCCCTTCGGGATTAGGCGGGATACTCATTGGGTACACGTTGTTTTTGTACTCATACTACACTTGCTATGCATTTTGTTGCACAGGTATATGTAACTCCAGTGGCCTACTAGGCATTGCAGCACGGATGATTCTGGGACTAGGTGAGCTGCATCATTCGAGACGACGACAACTAGAGCAGTCCCTTCCAGTGTGCTGTATTTACTTTCCGTCTACTGTAGACGGATGTTATATTTTATTTCTCTTATCAGTAGATGCTCATGCACTTGTGATACCGGGTTCTGGGATGGTTTGAAGTATTGTATTAACTTTTTAACATTTAAGTTTGATTTGAGACTTTATTCTTTAAAATTTCTAAATATGGAAGGAAAATCCTAGATTTCAAAAGTGTTAAAAACGAGATTTTGATTAAGTAATTTGGTTGGCTTGCCTGACAGCAGTGTTCGGCGCCACCACGACCCTTAGTGGATTTTGGATCGTGACAATTATATATTTAAGTTCTTGAGGTTCTGGGCGAACTTTATCTTTAAAAAATTTCAGAATCCGGGCACGTAGGCCCGGGGGCAATTTTGTCAACTTTTCGATCGGGGTTTGAAATTATTATAAATTGGATTATTATGAGTTACGACCCAAAATCCACCGCTGTCAGGAAAGACAATCATAAATACTTAATTAAATTCCCGTTAAAATGATTGTGAAAACTATGATTTTCCTTTAATTTGGCTAGAAAAGATAATCTTTACAAAATAAATAAAAGAATGTTTAGAAGTTAATACAGAATACCCCATAATCATTCCAGAACCCGGTGTCACAAGTGTATGAGCAATTTCTAGGAAATAATGTAATACAACAACTATCCGAAATACAAATTGGACAAAAAAGAAAATACAGTACAATACTCTGAAGAAGACTCTGCAGGCTGCAGGTCGTCTCGAGTGGTGCAGCTCACCTAAGTCTCTGCATCAACCATGTCGCCACGCCCAACTAGGCTACTAGACATATGTGATGACCCGGCCCGTCGTCACGAGAGTTACCGCCCCGTTTCCCCTTATTGTGTTGCTTCATGTTTCTATATCAGTATTAGAGTCGGTCGGGTGTAATTGGAATTGGTTCTGGTTGAAAATAAGGCATATAGCCTCTTAGAAGGGAGTTTGTTTCAGAAAAGTCAACTGAAAGTTGACTATGTGGTTAGAGGGCTCGGATGTGAATTCCGATGGTTCGGTTAGCTTTGGGGGATGATTTGTGAATTAGGAGAGCGATCAGAATCGAATTTAGAGGTCCGGTATAGAAATAGGCTTGAATTGGCGAAGTTGGAATTTTGGCGAAATCCGGTTAATAGGTGAGATTTTGATCTGGGAGTCGGAATAGAATTTCGAGTTGCAGTAGCTTCGTTAGGTGATTTTGGATATGTCTGCAAATTTTCAGGTCATTCGGACGTCGTTTGGTTGGGTTTTTGATCGAATGTGAGTTTCGGAAGTTATAGTTGAACTTAGGCTTGAATCCGTCATGATTTGATGATTTTTGTGTTAAAGGTCGTGTTTTTATGATTGGAACATGTTTGTATGATGTTTTGGAGTAGGTTGGTGGTTTTGGTTGGGGTCCCGGGGGCCTCGGGGTGATTTCGGAGGTTCAAGCGGATCATTTTTAGCTTGTATGGAGATCAGATTTTGCTGTCATAAGTGTTGCAGACCTTAAAGCATCGCGTTCGCGTGGTGGTGGACGCGAACGTGTAGAGGAAATTTGGAAGTCTGGGAGTTTGGCCTTCGTGTTCGCGAAGGTGTTGATGCGAACGTGTAGTGGAGGAATCTGGGTGTTCGCGTTCGCGACGGGTTGTTTGCGTTCGCGAAGGAGAAATCTGGAATCAATGGATTTTGTTATACGCGATCGCGTGAGGGAGGTCGCATTCGCGTGGAGTCTGGTCATTGGGCATCGCGATCGCGTGGTGCATGTCGCGTTCGCATAGTGGAAGCAAGCTGAGCATCGCGTTCGCGTGGCCAAGGGCCGCGATCGCGTAAGAGGATTTTGAAATTTTAAAATATTGGTCATCGCGTTCGCTTGGGTAGTGTCGTGAACGCGATGAAGGAAAGCCTGGGCAGACAGAAGGGTTTTATATCATAACCTCCGCGAGCAAAAAAATCATTTTCCACCATTGTTGAGCACATTTTGGAGCTATTGGACGAGGGAGTAAGAGGACATCTAGGTTTCGATTGGAGGTAAGTTTTATGAGCTAATTACGTGATATTATTGAAGAATCATCGTCTTAATCTCTGAAAATTGGGTGGAAATTGGAGAAATTAGGGCTTGGTTTTTGGTATTGAAAATTTGGAAGTTGAAGGGGCTATTGGACTCCGATTTTGATAAATTTTATATGTACGGACTCGTGGTGAGATGAGGTTTCCGAAAATGTGAATTTCGTAATTTTTGAGAAGTGGGCCCGGGGCTCGGGTTTTGCCAACTTCGTGTTTTGAGTGTTTTTTGAGTTATTTCGATTGGGTTATGTTTTATTAGCCTATTTTGATGTATTCCTTGTGGTTTTGATCAGATTTGGCACCCGTGGAGGTTGATTCAAGAGGNACGAGAGACGCACTCTGCGGTAAGTGCGGGGTCGATTGTGATTGGGGACTATGGCTACTGCCCGAGTGGTATTGTACTGTGTTGCTGGCTGAAAATGAGCCGGTAAACCTCCTACTTGGATGGTTATATATATATTTGGGCTGCGCGCCGGTTATTTGGATACCGTGAGGATTGTTATCACTATTTCTATGATTTATAGCATGTTTTCATGATATAAGTCCTGAGCTAAATGCTGTCTAAATATGACTGGCAAATTCTGAGGTTTTGAACACCTAATTCTATAATTTCTGATAAACGGAACTAAAATGGTAAGTTTATTTGTGCCTATGTGGCTTGCATGCATATAGCTGGACTGATAGTGGATCGGGCTGCACGCCGCAGCATATGTTACTATGATATTGCGCTTAGGCTGTAGGAGCCCCTCCGAAGACTGAACCCCCACAGTGAGCGCGGGTACCTAAATGGATCGGGCTGCGCGCCGCAGCGTTCATGTGCATTTGCATTGCATTCATGCATTTATACTTATCTACTCTATCTGTTACTGCTTCTTGAGATTTACACTGTTAAATGAGTAGAAACACTATTGTAGCTTTACTGTGTAGTATATTGGGATTTCTTGCCTTCAATGTCATTATACATGTCTATTACCGCTGAGTCGGAAGTACTCACTTTACTCCCTGCACCATGTGTGCAGATCCAGGTACTTCAGGGCAGAGCTGAGCTTTTAGCTGCTATTCAGAGTTATTATCCGGAGCTTGTCGAGGTAGCTGCCTGGCGTCCGCAGGACCCGACTCCTCCTTTGTTTCTGTATTTGACTTTTTCTGCATGCTCAGACTATGTTATATTTCAGTAGTATTACGCTATTCTGGTAGAGGCTCTTGACTCATGACCCCCAGATCTGTGGGAGGTTGTTCTGTCCTGGTCGTTATTGGGTTGTTTTCTATATAACTGCTATAATTTTGGACTTTCTTCGATGTTATGATTTTAAATAAAGGATTTGAGCTCGTTGCTCGTAATGTGAGTATGACTGGATCGGGCTTGCCTAGCAATGTGTTGGGCGCCATCACGACCGGGTTTGGGGTCGTGACAACATATATGTTCCTGTGCAACAAATATGCACAGCAAGTGTAGTATGAGTACAAAAATAACGTGTACTCAGTAAGTATCTCGTCTAATCTCGAATAAGTAGAGATGAGAGGTCGACTTCGACACTTACTAGTGGTCCAATCATAATATATCATTAATTTAGTAAATCGAGGATTTTCGTAAAATGACTATAACTCAAATATCATGAGGCAAGTACACAATTCTTTCGTTTATAGCAAATTCCCAAATTCAGTTTCATCATTTATACATTTATCTCAGGCCAGGGAGAAATAAATATTAACATCTATAAATTTCAAGGCAAGCAATATAAGCATGCGCAAATATGCCGAGGTCGTACGACCCGATCTAATATATATTTAAACTGTGCACTGCCAGAGGGTCAAATGGCGCGAACCATAGAAGCGTCTATTTAATCTACAAAGGTGCTCAACTCGTTCCACAATAGATAAACACATTCAAACAGTCAAATCAAGAATTCATCAAGTAGAAATTATTCAGGAAAAGGCAAGCTTCTCTTTTAAAAGTCAAGAAATGATTTCTAGACTTTTAGAAATTTATTTATACATTCGATATATTTTAAGCATTTTTAACCTCACAACAAGGTTGCAAATATTACAAGTAAAGCATGCTTTTGGGCCCTAGACTACCCGGACTTAAGCATAATAGTAGCTACGCACAGACTTTCGTCACCTCATGCATACGTAGCCCCCACAAGTAGGAGCACATATCCAATTAATTCACCTATGAGGACAATTCCCTCTTACAAGGTTAGAAAGGGGACTCACCTTGCTCCGAAGTTCCATAACCGGCATTCCATGCCCTTCCGAAGACTCAAATCGATGCATAACACTCCAAAACTAGCCAATCTATTAACATATGTTCAATTACTCATAATAACCTAATTTATAGCAATTTCTAACCCCGATCGAAAAGTTGACAAAATCGCCCTCAGGCCCACGTGCCGAAAAATTTTCGAAGATAAAGTTTACCCACAACCTCACAAACTCAAATATATAATTGCTCTTAATTTCATGTCCAAAATCGTGGTCAAAATCCAAGAATATAAATTTCCTAGGTTTTCTTCAAAATCCCAAAATTTCTACTAATTTACATGATTTTCCATGTTAAAATCTAGATATAATCCAAGTAATTAACTTGCAATAGGTGGGAATCACTTACCTTGACATAGATGATGAAGATGGAGCTCCAAAATCGCTCCTAGGTCGGCTCCCATGGAGGAAATGAGACAAACCCATTTTTTTACACTTATACACTACCCAAACGACTCTTTTTCGTGTTCGCGAAGAAGGAAATTCTCAAAAATCATTTTCCAAACTCTTCTCAGATAGTCTCTAGTATAATAGCCATAACATTTTGTAAAAAAACTCCAAATGATAAATGGTTTATTGGTTTAAAACCTAGACACCAATATCTACAACTTTTATGTTTTGGTCATCTTCCAATTTCTTATAGATTTTGGAGATATAAGTTGCCAAAGTCAGCCCTTTGCAAAATAAATTTCTTCTTCATCTTCCCGGACAGCCTGTATTGTAATAGCCATAACGTTTTGTATACAAATCCAAATTCTAAATAATTTACCTTTCTGAAAATTAGACACAAAGGGATACAATTTTCCCTTTTTGATCATCTACAAATTCTTTATATATTAAGAGATATGAGCCTCCTAAGTCAGACCTATGCAACAGACGTTACGCTCTTCGCGAATGCGCCGAACAAAGTCCCTGAAGCCAAATCCTTCTTCGCGAACGCGGGAGGATCCTCGGGAACACGAAGAACAACACCATATACCAGCATCAGCTATTGCAAAATAGCCCAAAATAATCTGAAACCACCCCGAAACATATCTGAGGCCCCCGGGACCCCATCTAATCACACCAACCAGTCCCATAACATAACGCGGACCTGCTTAGGCCTCAAATCACATTAAACAATGCTAAAACCATGAATCGCACTCCAATTCAAGGTTAATGAACTTTAGAATTTCAAACTTCTATATTTGATGCCGAAACCTATCAAATCACGTCCGATTGACCTCAAATTTTGCACACAAGTCATATTCGACATTACGAACCTACTTCAACTTTCTGAATTAGAATCCGACCGCGATATCAAAAAGTCCACTTCCGGTCAAACTCCTAAAAAACCTTCAAATTTCTATCTTTAGCCAAATGACTCCAAAATGATCCACGGACCTCCGAATTTACTTTCGATCGCGCTCCCAACACCAGAATCACCATACGGAGCTATTCCCAGACTCGAAATTCCAAAAGGACATCGATAACACTGGAATGCATTTCAACCCAAACTTATAAAATTCTTTCAAAAATGCCAACGTCCACAATAGGTGCCAAAATGTTCTCGGGTCTTTCAAAACCCAATTCGAGCATACGCCCAAGTACAAAATCATCATGCGAACATGTTGGAACCTTCGAATCCTGATTCTGAGGTCGTTTACTCAAAAATCCAATCTTAGTCAATTCTTCAAACTTAAAGCTTTCGAAACGGTAATTCTCTTTCCAAATCAACTCCGAACTTTCTGGTATTCAATTCCGACCATGTGTACAAGTCATAATACTTGAAGTGAAGCTACTCAGCGCCTCAAATTGCTTAACGACGCGCTAGAGCTCAAAATGATCGGTCGGGTCATTACATTCTCTCCCACTTGAAATTCATAGATGTTGATATTTGTTCTCCCGGACCTCAAATAAATGTATAAATGATAAAAAAAGGAATTTTGGAATTTCCTATGAACGAAAGAATTGTTTACTTGCCTCATGCTATTGAGTGACAACCATTTTTGTGAAAATCCTCGATTTACTATATTATTGGTATATTATTATTGGACCACTAGTAAGTGTCGAAGTCAACCACTCGTCTCTACTTCATCTAGATTAGATGGGATACTTACTGAGTACATGTTATTTTTGTACTCATGCTACACTTTTGTGCATTTTTTTTGCACATGCACATGTACCTCTAGTGGCCTAGTGGGCGTAGCAACATGGATGATACGGAGAGTTAGCTGAGCTGCATCTCTCGAGGCGACCCGCAATCAGCATAGTCTCTTTCAGTGTATTGAATTTATTTTCTATCCAAATTTGTATTTAGGACAGTTATTGTACTTTATTTGATTTCCTAGTGATTGTTCATGCACTCATGACACCGGGTTCTGGGATAATTATGAAATATTTAATATTAGAAGTTGTAAACACTTTCATTTATTCAGTGACGATTACCTTATTGCTAGTTAAATTTAAAGAAATTATGGTTCCTAAAATATTAAAATGAGGATTTAAATTAATTATTTAAATGTTTGCTTGCCTGACCGAGGTGTCCGACGCCATTGTAGACATGTAATTTTTGACCCTCCCCAAGATTTTACACATTTTAGCGTAAAATAGTTAGTTTAAGTTTGGTATCACTATTCTAAATAGTGTTGACTCTTTCACTTTATTTTATCGCAAAAAAAAAAATGAAAATTACAATATATATATATATATATATATATATATATATATATATATATATATTCTTTTATTTAGCTAATTAATATTTTATCTAGTTACTTTTAATTTATCTACCTTACATAAAATTCAAAAATATAAAAAAATTGTTCCACTTTGTTTTCAGGAGTATTATTTTAATTTTACAATGATTTTTCCATTTTTATCTTTTAGTATGATATTTGAAAAATACCAAAAATAGGTTTATTTTAACGGCTAGTCTTATTTTAATAGTTATTTTACTTAAGTAGAATTAATTAGTAAATGGTGTAGTATTTTTTGTCTTGTTTTAGAAGAAAGAGTATGAAATTTGAGGCTAATTTTGTTTAGTCTTAATTGAAAAAGACCCAATTTTGGATAGCCCAAAACATTGAGCCCATACTCATTCCGCATTTGACCTAACCTAATTCCTACCCCCTATAAAATAATGCCTAATTCCTAAATCCTAGAAGACCTAGACCTAGCCTAGACTAAAAAGAAAAAATGACAGCTCTCTAAATAAAAAATGACCAACACACACAAGAGCCTAGGCCACACCAATCTCTTCTGACAATCACCGCTACCTTCATTTCACCATTTTCCTATTACATCAATATACGAAGATTTCTGATTTCGAGCTGAGTTTAGCTGTTTTCTAAAGTAAATTAGCTTCACTTTCTGGGATAATCTCACTGCTTGATGGTATTAAGGTAGGTTCTGAAGATAAAGGTTCTTCCCATATGCACTTTAACATTGTAACTTCTGGGTGTTATATCTTTGAGTATATTAGACGAAGGCAGCTGCTGTCTCATGGCTATTGCCCCGCGAATTGGGCATCCAGGGAAATGTGGATTCACCTTCCAGCTTAAGGGCACAATGAGCAGGAGCCAGACAAATTCTTGCAGCAAATTTCTGTATCTCTGCGTTCTTTTTCTTATTTAATCTACTACTACTACTTCTCTGTACGTTCTGCCAGTGGAGGTGAGTGTTTCAACTCGGTGGAGATGCGCGTGGTGGAGTTTGTGTACAGCTTCAGAATCGATCGGGTGTTAGGAGTTGCAGTAGTAAGTTTTGCAAAGTCAAGCTCCCTCTTTGATAAAGTTGTCAGATATTTGGAGGTTTTAGTTTATCGTTTGACCGAGGTCGATTTGCGTTTCAAGCTTTCCGATATCGATTCGAGGTTCCGGTTTGTAATTTTGGTATTTCAGTCCAAGAATTGTTACTTTGTTTAGGCCAATTGATTTGCAATTTTCAACTTTGGTTCACCAACAAAAGGTCCATTTCTCAATTTTCATTCTCATTTTATTGTGTTATGATAGCTTAGTGCGCATGTAGGTTGATTTGTGATTCTATGTTGTTTGAGTAGCATGTCTTAGTTTTTGTTTAAATTGTTTTAATTAGTTTTTATTTCGATTGTGATGTACGTAGTCTTGGTTCTTGAATAAATTCTTTTAATTTGATAGATTGAAAAATTGGAGTTGTTTCTTTCTTTGCAAGGAATAAGAATGGGCCATAAGGTGGGTCTTGGACCATAAGTGTCACGACCCCAATCCCGGTCGTGATGGTGCCCAATACGATTGCTAGGCAAGCCCGACCATTTGAACACCCTCGACCATAATATGAAATCTCATTACCAGTTGTTTAAGTTAATTTAGCAGTTAACAAGATTAATAATCCGATAGTAAATAGAGACAACACGGAAAGCCAGAATAACTGTCAAAACAACTCCCAACAGATCTGGAGGTCACGATTCTAGAGCCTCTAAATGAAACAGAGTAGTAAATCCACAATAGTACACAAGTTTAGAATACGGAAAGATAAAAGGGATAAGGGGAGGAGTCGGGTCCTGCGGACGTCAGGCAGCTACCTCGACAACTACTGATAACTCTGGGAAGCAGCAAACAACTCAACTAAGCTCCCAGAACACCTGAATCTGCACACATGGTGCAGAGAGTAAAGTGAGTACTTCCAACTCAGTGAGTAATAAGCATATATAATGACTGAAGATGAGAATTCAAGAAATACCACAATGTAAAGATACCGCTAGCAATTTAGCATAATTAACAAAGAAATGGAAAACAAGCAATGACAGTTAAATCAGTTAATCATCAATGTATGGATTCAATGCAATACACATGGCCGCTGCGGCACGCAGCCCTATCCATTTGGGTACCCGCGCTCACTGTGGGGGTTCAGACTCCCGAGGGGCTCCTACAGCCCAAGCGCAATATCATCGTATCATCGTTGCGGCGTGCAGCCCGATCCACACTCAGTCTAGAATATGCATGTGAGCCACACGGGCAAAGTCAAGTTAAAATTCTCAGTTCCAGACATTAGGAAATATAGTTTAAGTTTTAAAACCTTAGAATTATGACTAAGCATTTCGAAATAGTGTTTAACTCAAGACTGAAATCATATAACATGCTAAGTATCATGGAAGCAGTGATAATAATCCCTAAAGGATTCAAATAATCGGCACACAGCCCAAATACATTCATAAGATCCAATTAGGATGTTTACCAATCAATCTCTAGTCAAGAACACAGTATAAACATCACTCGGAACGGACTAAGCCATAGTCCCCAATCACAAATGACCTCGCACTCCTCATAGAGTACGTGTCTCGCCTTAATATAGCGTCACAGTGTGATATACGGGGGTTTCAAACCCTCAGGTCATCATCTACATCTATTACTCACCTCAAACCGGCAACAAGTCTAGTCCGCTATGCCTTTTCCTCTCGAATCAACCTCCTCGCACGCCGAATCTGATCAAAACCACAAGGAATACATTACA
This sequence comes from Nicotiana glauca, assembly GCA_026770625.1. Classification (NCBI taxonomy): domain Eukaryota; kingdom Viridiplantae; phylum Streptophyta; class Magnoliopsida; order Solanales; family Solanaceae; genus Nicotiana; species Nicotiana glauca. The sequence continues at coordinate 57,351 of MU776786.1, forward strand.
ATAGACTAATGAAACATAACCCAATCGAAAGAACTCGAAAAACACCAAGAATCACGAAGTTGGCAAAACCCGAGCCCCGAGCCCACTTCTCGAAAAATTATAAAATTCACATCACCGGATTCCTCATCTCGCCACGAGTCCGTACATATAAATATTACCGAAATCGAAGTCCAAATGCCCTTTCAAATCCCAAATTTTCATTTCAAAAATCAAACCCTAGTTCTTCCAATTTCTACCCAAATTTCCAAGAATTAAAGGTTGATTCTTCACAAAAATGATGTTTCTAGGTCACGAGACTTACCTCCAATCGATTCCCGTCAAAATCCCCTTCAAATTCTACCAAGAAGCTCTTAAGGTGGTTAACAATGGAGGAAAAATTGAATAAACTCGCAGATGAAATAATGATATAAAAACCCTTCTGCCTACAACGACTTTCGCTTCTGCGGCCCCGGTTCCGCTTATGCGGGACCGCTTCTGCGGCCAAAAATCCGCTTATACGGTCTTCACTTAAAAACCAAACTCTGCTTATGCGGACCACCGGTTAAATGTCCGCTCCTGCGGACCCGCTAAAGCGACCATCTTCCGCTTATGCGGAAATTACTATAGCACATGCCTGACAGCTTCTGCGACACCTCACCAACTTCTGCTGTCCATTTTCGTAGAAGCGGAAATACCAGATGACAACAACAACAGACCTCAGCAACTTCAAAAACTCTCGTTTAACCACTCGAATCCACCCTGAGGCCCCCGAGACCTCAACCAAAAACACCAACACGTCCTAAAACCTCATTCCAACTTGTTCCAATACTCAAAACACATTAAACAACACTAAAACCTTCAAATCACATCGAATTCATGCCTAAGTTTCTTACAAACTTCCGAATTGCGCATTCGATCAAAAATCCGACCTAAACACCTCCGAATGACCTAAAATTTTACACACATATCCAAATTCACCTAACGGAGCTACTGCAACTTTCGAAATTCCATTCCAACCCTCGGATCAAAATCTCACCTATCAACCGGAATTCGCCAAAATTATAACTTCGCCAATTCAAGCCTAATTCTACATCGGACCTCCAAAATAACTTCCGATCACACTCCTAAGTCACAAATCATATCCCGAAGCTAACCGAATCACTGGAATTCACATCCGAGCCCTCTAAATCATAAGTCGACATCCGGTTGACTTATCCAAACCAAGCCTTCCTTAAAGAGACTAAGTGTCTCATTTCCTATCCAAGCCAATCCAATTCAACTCCAACACAACCAATGTCGATAATGAAACATGAAGAAGCAATAAATGGGGGAAACGGGGCTGAACTTCATGAGACGACGAGTCAGGTCATCACATCCTCCCCAACTTAAACAAACGCTCATCCTTGAGCGGGTCAATAAACATGCCTCAAGTCTCGAATAGGTGAGGATATCTACTCTGCATCTCCTGCTTGGTCTCCCAGGTAGCCTCCTCCATGGGCCAACCTCTCCACAGCACCTTCACCGAAGCTATATCTTTTGATCTCAATCTCCGAACCTGACGACCCAAAATAGCCACTGGCTCCACATCATAGGTCAAATCATCATCCAACTAAACCGTGCTGAAGTCTAATACATGAGATGGGTCGCCAACATACTTCCGGAGCATAGAAACATAAAATACTGGATGAACCCCTGACAAGCTGGGTGGCAAAGCAAGCATATAGGCCACCTCCCTAATCCTCCTAAGTATCTTAAAAGGGACAATGAACCACGAACTCAACTTCCCTTTCTTTCCAAATCTCATAACGCCCTTCATAGGCGAAACCTTCAACAAAACAGTCTCACCCACCATATAAGATAAATCTCGAACCTTCCTGTCCGCATAACTCTTCTGACACGACTGGGCTGTACGAAGTCTCTCCTGGATCACTTTCACCTTATCTAAGGCATCCTGGACCAACTCTGTCCCCAATAGCCTAGCCTCGCTGGGCTCAAACCAACCAATCGGAGATCTACAACGTCTCCCATATAAGGCCTCATACGGTGCCATCTGAATGCTGGACTGATAGCTGTTGTTGTAGGC
>MU776790.1:10226-31109 GCA_026770625.1 Nicotiana glauca
CGCGTCGCGTAAGATTGAGTGGGAAGGAATCAAAGGCATAAGCCTCAAAGGAATCGAACCGCACGATAAGGAAATCAAGAAGGGAAGTACTCCTAACAGTCCTGCAGCCTCCCGAGGATAAGTACAAATGTATCCGTACCTGTCACGACCCAACTCCCAACCCGGTCGTGATGGCGCCTCTCGTGAATACAAGGCCAGCCAACAGAACAACAACGCCTCTTGTAAAATTATTAAACGTAAATGATTGGATAAATACAACTTAATGTCAATAATAATCGGTATTTACAACCCAACACAACCCGATCGGGGTGTCACAAGTCACAAGCATCTAAAGAAGTCTGAACACAACTACAGGGCCAATAATATACACAGTAAAATCTGGAATCAAAAGACGAAGTCCGGTGCCACGAATGTTGGCGGTCACCTTGCTCAGCTACAGTAGTAATACCTTCAATCAGCTATTAACCCGCTACTGGGTGAACAATACCTGCAACTGCACGCGAGGTGCAGAGAGTAAAGTGAGTACTCCAACTCAGTGAGCAATAAAAGTAAATAATAACTGCCCAGCAAGAAATCACGTAAGGCACTCCATCATGCTATATAGAACAGTGCAACCCTTTGAGAAAACAGTAAAACCGTGAAGTCCTTTAGAAAATATCTGGGCTCAGTTAAAAATCTCTTTTTGAAAAATATCTTTTTCAACAGTTAAGCAAATGAATGCGAAACAGATAGTGCAAGTCAGCACATAAGTCAGCCCCTCGGGCACAGCACTCCATTAACAAATAACACCAGGGTATCTGGTAAACAGTGCAAGAAGTAGCATGGATGCCAATGGAATGAGGGTGCTGAATGTCATGACACATAATACAACCAGGAACCAATGCATGAGTGTAATGCAATTCATATGACTGGTACACTCAGGCACCCACTGCGGCGTGCAGTCTGAGCCAACCATGTATAACGTCGACGGCACTCACTGGGGGTGTGTACAGACTCCGGAGGGGCTCCTACAGCCCAAGCGCAATAACAAGCCATCTCGTGGCATCAATAAATTCCTGGTCAATCATTGTTACCTGACCAATTTACATCATATAGTGTCATTGTTACCATTGCTTCAAGTCATATCATACAGTGTCATTGTTACCACTATTTCAAGTCACATCATACAGTGTCATTGTTACCACTATTTCAAGTCACATCATACAGTGTCATTGTTACCACTGTTTCAAGTCACATCATACAGTATCATTGTTACCACTATTTCAAAATCACTGTTGCGGCACTCAGCCCGTTCCATGATCAGTCCAGAAATCAACATAAGCAACTTGGGCAATATTAAAATAACAGTTCTCAGCTCAAAACGTCAATAAAATGTTGTTTAAGTTTTCAAATCTTAGAAAAATGGCTGAGTTTGCAAATCAGTATTAAAACCCTAGACCGGGATCAAATAGTATGCAAAATAATGCGAAAACAGTAATATCAATTCCTGAAGGATTCACATAGTTGGCACGAAGCCTAAACATAGCAATCAGCCCAAATTATGATGATAACAAGTAGTTTCAGTCAAATACACGGTAAAAATCAACAACCGGGACGGACCAAGTCACAATCTCCAACGGTGCTCTACCCCATGCTCATATCCAGCGTGCAAGTCACCTCAATACAGTACTATGATGTGCAAAATCTGGGGTTTCAAACCCTCAGGATATCATTTACAAGTATTACTCACCTCGAACCGGCAAAATCCCTAGCTCGCGATGCCTTTGCCCCTCAAACCGGCCTTCACGCGTGTCGAAACTAGCAAAACCCGAGCCCTAGGCCCACTTCTCGAAAAATTACAAAATTCACATTACCGGATTCCTCGTCTCGCCACGAGTCCATACATATCAGAGTCCATTTGACCCTCCAAATTCCATATTTAAATCTCAAAATCCCAAGCCCTAGTTTATCGAAATCCCAAACTAGACACGAAGGGCTATGACTTTTGTTTTTGAATCATCTCAAAATTCCTTGTAAATCAAAAGATATAGGCCTCCGAAGTACGCTCCACGACTGCACATTTGTTGTCCAAAGACAGCTTAGCAGCAGAAATTGCAGAAGCTTTTTCTTTTCTTTCGGGTCCGAATTCCATTCCGTTAACCTTCCGAAATCCACCCGAGGCCCTCGGGACCTTAACCAATTATATCAACATGTCCCACAATATCATTCAAACTTGTCTCAACCTTCGGAACACCCAAAATAACATCAAATCATCATCGGATTCAAGCCTATGAATCTTAAGAACTTCCAAATTCTATTTTTGATCAAAAACCCAACCAAACCACATCCGAATGACCTCAAATTTTGAGACAAGTCCAAAATGACATAACGAAGCTATAGCAACTCTAGGAATTCCATTCCGACCCTCGGATCAAAATCTCACCTATCAACCGGAATTCGTCAAAATACTAACTTTGTCAATTCAAGCTTAAATTCTACACCGGTCATCACAAAAATATTCCGGACACACTCCTGAGTCCCAAATCACCTAACGAAGCTATCCAAACTATAAATTCGCATTTCGAGCCCTCTAACACATAAGTCAATATCTGGTTGACTTTTCCAACTTAAGCTTTCTTAAAAGAGACTAAGTGTCTCAAACCTTACCAAAATCATTCCGGAATGACTTCAAATTTTGCACACAAGTCACATTCGACATTAAGGACTTGTCCCAATTTTCAGAATCGCATTCCGACCCCGATATCAAAATTTCCACTTCCGGTCGAATTTTCTCAAAAACCTTCAAATTTCTATATTTAGCCAAATGACTTCAAAGTGACCTCCGGACATCCGAATTCACTTACGATCACCCTCCCAACTCCAGAATCATCATACGGAGCTATTCTCAGACTCGGAATCCCAAATGGACATATATAACACTAAAATGCCTTCCAACCCAAATTTATGAAATTCTTCTAAAATACTAACTTTAACAATATACGCCGAAATGCTCACGGGTTATCCATAACCAAATCCGGACATACTCCCAAGTCCGAAATCATCATACGAACCTGCTAGAACTTTCAGATCCCGATTCCGAGGTCGTTTGCTCAAAATTTCAATCTTAGCCATTTTCTTCAACTTAAGGCTGCCGCAATGAAAATTTTCTTTCCAATTTGACTCCGATATTCCCGGAATTCAACTCTGACCATACGCACAAGTCAATATACCTAAAATGAAGTTGTTCATGACTTCCAACTGCTGAACAATGCGCTAGAGCTCAAAACGACCGATCGGGTCGTTACAGTATGGATCCGCGAGACTCTACTAGACTTGCTCATGACTCGTGAGACCGACGGGAACCTAGTGCTCTGATACCATGTTGTCACGACCCAAAATCCACTAAGGGTCGTGGTGGCGCCGGACACCTCTGTCAGGCAAACCAACAAAATGATCAATTAAATCCTCTTTTAATGCTTTTGAAAATCTAAGGTTTTTCCTTCCATTTTTCATAAATAAAAGATCACTACTTGAATTTAAATTTAAATAATAACAATTAGTACATTCCTTCGAAAACCATCCCAGAAACCCAGTGTCACTAGTGCATGAGAAACTATCGATAAGGAAAATAAAATACAACACCTGTCCGAAATACAATGGACAGGGAATAAGATACAAAATGCTGAAAGGAACTACACTAGCTGCGGGTCACCTCGAACAATGCAGCTCACCTAGTCCCAGCGTCATCCATGCTGCTACGCCCAATAGGTTGCTAGAGGTATATATACCTGTGCAACAAAAATGCACAGAAGTGTAGTATAAGTACGTAATTAACGTGTACTCAGTGAGCATCCCGCCTAATCCCGAAGGAGTAGAGATGAGATGGTCAATTCTGACACTTCCTAATGGTCCAATAATTATTCATCCCCAATATATATATATATTAAGCAGTGTATTTATTTTATAAACATGGTTTTAATCCAGATAGAGGAAACAAGTAAACACGTAGTTATTTCATAGGAAAATTTCCCGAATTTCTCTTTAAACATAATCCAAATATTTTTAAGCCATAAAAGGGCAATGATAACTTAATTAAGTTCAGGCAGCAAGACAAGCATGCGCAAATCACACCGAGGCGACGGCCCGATCCAACAAAAATAAATGTGCAGTTACCAAGGGTCGACGGCGCGCCTATAGATGCATCTATTAATCTGCCGAGGCGTTCGGCCTGTTCCAAAATAAACACACACACACAGACAGTCAGTCAAGAAGTCAACATAGAGCAGTTATCCAAGAAAAACCAATTCTCTTTAATAATTTGAGAAAATGAAGCTTAAATCTTTTTAGAAATCCATTTATTAATTTAATGTGATTTAAGCAATTCAAGCCATCAATGGGTCCACAATTAATTCAAATACAACATGATTTTGGGTCCTAGACTACCCGGACAATAGCATAATAGTAGCTACGCACGGACTCTTGTCACCTCGTGCGTACGTAGCCCCCATAAGCAGGAGCATATAGCCAGTTTAATTCACCTATGGGGTAACTTCCCCCTCACAAGATTAGAAAGGAGACTCACCTCGCTCCGAAGACTCAAAACCTGCATTCTACATTCTTCCGAAGGCTTGAACCAACGCACAATGCACCAAAACTAGCCAATTAATGACAAACCAATGAGAACATGCTCAAATACTTGTTAACAATTCAAATTATACAAATTCCCAACTCCGCTTAGTGAAATGACCAAAATGCCCTCGGGCCCACGTGCCCGGATTACGAAATTTCTCGAAGATAAAGGTTACCCATGACCTTGGAAACTCAAATATATAATTTTCTCTAAATTCCATACCCAAAATCGTAATCAAAATCCAAGATTTCTAATTTCTTAGGTTTTCAACCAAAACCCCAAATTTACACTAATTTTCATGCTTAAATCCGTACATAATTTGATATATTTAACTCAAAAGTGATGGGGATAACTTACCTTAACATTGATGACAAAAATCCTCCTCTTGAAGCTCCCCAAAAATCGCCCCAGCCATGAAGAAATGGGAGAAATGAACTCAACCCACGATTTAAATCAACCTCACTGCTCCAGGGATTTTCGCTTCTACGGAAAAATCCCGCTTCCGCGGTCCCGCTTTTGCGGAAAATATTCCGCTTCTGTTGTCCCTGGGCTTCAGCCCATTTTTGCTTCTGCGATAAGTCCACTGCTTTTGCGGTTCTACTTCAGCAGATTCCTGACCGCATAAGCGGCCATGCTCCCTTCACTCCCAACCGGTTCTGTGGTCCTTTCCTCGCTTCTGCGGTCCCATTTCCGCAGAAGCGGAAATACCAGCAACACCAGCCTTCCCAAAAAAATCCATTCTCGATCCGTTAACCACCCGGAATCCAACCGAGGCCCGCGGGACCCCAACCAATCCCATAACATATTACGAACTTGCTCGAGGCCTCAAATTACATCAAACAATGCTAAAACCATGAATTACACCCCGATTCACGCTTTATGAACTTTGAACTTTCCAACTTCTACTTCTGATGTTTAAACCCATCAAATCACATCCGATTAACTTCAAATTTTGCACGCAAGTCACATTTGACATTATGGGCCTACTCCAACTTCCGGAACTAGACTCCAACCTCGATATCAAAAAGTCAACCTCCGGTCAAACTTTTCAAAAACCTTCAAATTTCTATCTTTAGCCAAATGGCTCCAAAATGACCTACAAACCTCCGAATTCACTTCCGATCGCGCCCCTAACTCCAGAATCACCATATGGAGCTACTCCCAGACCCGGAATCCCAAAGGACATCGATAAAACTGAAATGCACTTCAATCCAAACTTATGAAATTCCTTCTAAAATGCTAACTTCCACAATAGGCACCAAAACACTCCCGGGTCATCCAAAACCCAAACCAGGCATACGCCCAAGTCCGAAATCATCATACAAACCTACTGGAACCTTCAGATCTCGATTCCGAGGTCGTTTACTCAAAATTCCAATCCTAGTTCATTCTTTCAACTTTAAGCTTCCTGAAATAAGAATTCTCTTTCCAAATCAACTCTGGACTTCTCGAAATTCAATTTCGACCACGCGTACAAGTCATAATGCATGAAATGAAGCTATTCATGGCCTCCGACTATTGAACGGAGTGCTAGTACTCAAAACAACCGGTCGGGTCGTTATATTTTTCAATTATCACATTATACAATTATAATTCAAGTTCTCGGCATATTGGCCACACTCTATTTCCCAAATTCATTTGATTACTTTAAACATCTCTACACATAGAGGATTTCACATAGTTTGGCATAAGATATGCAACTCAATCTCAATTTAAGGTCGTAGCATTTCAATACATGATTCATATTCCTTGCACCCTTTTTAAGTTATCAACAATAGCATCTTGATCATATTGGAATGCATCTTTTACAATTATAGGGTCACAACACCAATTCATGTAAAGTACCAATCACAGCAAGAATCCAAAGTTCAATCTTACCACATTCACACAGTCACTTACTTCACTTCCAAACATCTTTGTACATTACCAACAACTAGATACAATCAATCAAATACATTTGGTACACATAAGAACAATTCAGAGGATCAACCATAACGAATTTTCTCATACAATTTGGCATCAAAATCTCAATTTAAACTTGACTTGAAGTCTAGGCATTTTAGCACATAGTTCTCATTTTTCACATATCCTCATTTACCAAGGATAACATATTAAACACATTGAGGTACATCCTTCACATATATTCTTGCAACACCCAAATCCTTTAAAATAATGAATACTACATAAATCAAATTCTGGACTTACAACATACGCAGGGACACCATGGGATCACAATTTCTAAGAAGAGGGAGTTTTTAGCCATACATACATTTCTTGAGCTTTCCTTTAATTAATACGATATTCCGAAAATTCTAGCAACTTCAATATATTTTGGGACATAGGAAAATTGAACACAAATTAGGAAGATATTCATAAATCTAGCTCATTTGAGCATTTTATCAAATACTAGTTGAGTATCTTGATTTCAAATCCCCTTTTCAAGATTTTCTTCATTCCCTAACCCAATCTTTACTTATTTATGTTAAACAATCTTTCCATAAACCTAAGTTGTACATGCATGTATACATAATAGCATTACACCCAATAATTATACCTCAATACCCCACCTTATACCCCAAACTCGAAATAAAAACCTAGGGTATAGAATCTTACCTCTTAGATGAAGAACTTGTGATTGGGCTCTTTGATTCTTGAAGGTTGATGCAAGATTGGATGATTTACATGTTTGGTTCCTCCTTCTCTCTCTATAAATGCTCTCACCTCTCTCAAAAATCAGTAGAAAATGACCCCAAATGAAGCCCCAAAAGCTATATATTAAAATGGGGTCGGGTTATAAAAATTAGAAAATTAACCCTCCGATGTCAAGTATGCGATCACAAAATAGACCACAGAATGACAATGTTGGCCGCAGATGCGTCGCAAAACTTGTTGCCCAGAACTGGGCTGTTCTGCTTCATTCTGCGATCGCGGAATGGTTTTGCGGTTCGCAGAGTTAAATCTGTGATCGCAGATTTCACCGCAGAATCGCAATTTTTCAACTTTTGGTAATTTGATCATAACTTTGTGTAGGAATGTCCAAATGACGAACGATTTGAAGAGTTGGAAACTAGACTCGAAGAACTTTAATTAGATAGGTTATCATCACATAAAACCTTATAAATATTTAGATATGCTCGTTCAAAGTATGGGCTAGTGCAAGATCATTGGGAATTTTAGCCTACTATGAACTTTTCTAATTTTTCTTAGACTTAGGCCTTTCCTTAGACCCCAAATTACTTACCATAAGACTTATACACATATTTACCAAATCCAATGGATGTACACCATGTTAATAGCACATAAAAATATTATAATAAACCTACGTGACACCACGAAATCCTAAATTACTTGGCAAAATTTTTCGGGGCCTTACAGTGCAGTATCAGTACAACCGATCCCATGTACTGGTAAGTGTCGAGCCTTACCTCGGCAAAGTAGTAACGAGGCTAGGACACGACAATAACATGAACCTGTGCAATTAAATCATATACGAGAAAATAACAACGATTGGAAGCTAAACAGATAATAATGGGAAGGGGGAAAACATGCTAAGGGGAACATCAAATCCTAAAATAGAATAGTAAAGAGACACGGCAAATAACATGTTTTTATACCAACGAAAGTAATAATATGACCAACCAGTGCACGGCATCACCCTTTGTGCTTTTACTCTTGTTCTTACCATAAGAAACAACAGAAATGGCACGGCATCACCCTTCGTGCATTAACTCTCTCATAACATGGCACGGCATCACCCTTCGTGTATTATCACTCCCAGAATACGGCACGGAATCACCCTTCGTGCATTAACACTCACAGAATATGGCACGGCATCACCCTTCATGCTTTATCACTTGCTCACACCACATTGCACGGCATCACCCTTCGTGATGTACACTCTTCCTCACCCAAACAATTATAACAATAACAACCCAAAAAGGGAATCATCAATAACCCACCTCGTTTTAGCATTTAACTTCACAATATGATTCTCAGCTTGAGTCAATACTCAACCAATATCCAATACTAGGAAAATATAATAACACTTGTTTAACATAAAGAATAACCAGTTTAAGCATGAACAGTACGTATAAAGAAATACAACAGTCACAAGTATAAGACTCACTCGTATGATATGACCCGACAAAAACGTAAAGATACTCGTCAGCTCACCTGTACGTCATACTCAACAACCAAACACACAGCAAATAGGACAACAATACCAATCCCTCAAGCTAAGGTTAGCCACAACACTTACCTCGCTACCACGGCCAAAATCAAAACTCAATTATCGCCTTTCCTTTCACACTAGCCTCCGGGCCAATAGAATCTAGCAAATTACCAACCAAGCGATTCAGTTTAAGCCTTAGGAACTACCCACGATAGCAACGAATTCAATTTAGGTCATTTTTGGAAAAAGTCAACAAATACCTGGGCCCGCTTGGTCCAAACCCGATTACCCATTCAGTACTGAGCGTGGATATACTATTGGTTTTGGAATCCGACCTCAATTTGACGTCTAAATCCCCAAATTTCGAAATTCCTTAGTTCTACCCAAAAATCTCCAATTCCACCATGAAAACCCTAGATTCTAGGATGATATCTTGTAAAACGAAGTTAAAGAGTGAAAGAAATGAGTTAAGAATCACTTACTTATGATTTGGGGAAGAAGAAGGATTTTGAGAATTGCCTCTTATGTTTTAGAGTTTGAAAATTTGAAAAATGAATGAAAAATCCCGTTTATAGAGCACATTTTTTATCTATACTACGTGGTCCGCGAAATCTCCACCGCAGTATGGATTCGTTTGCTCAAACTGTTGACCCAAGTCAACTTAAATCAACTTTTAAAGGCAAAACTTAATATTTTCTCAAATTGTCACATAGAGGCCTTGCAGAAATGCGCCCGGACTATGCACACAAATCGAGGAGAAAGAAAATGAGGTTTTGAAGGCCTCAGAACCCTAAATTGGATTCAAAAACACGAGATGACCCCCCTCCCCCTGCGAATTGGGTTCAAAAACACGAAATGACCTTTCGGGTCATCACATTCTCCACCTCTAAAACAACCGTCCATCCGTCAAACGAGCATAGAAAAGTACTTGAGCTAGTGAAAAGATGGGGATATCTACTCTGCATGTCCGACTCGGACTCTTAGGTAGCTGCCTCTACAGGCTGACCTCTCCACTGTACACGAACCGAAGGATAACTCTTCAATCTCAACTGACAAACCTGCCATTCTAGAAAATAGCAACCGGCTCCTCCTCGTAGGTCAAATCCTTGTCCAGCTGAATAGTGCTGAAATCTAACACGTGGGATGGATCGTTGTGATACTTACGAAGCATGGACACATGAAACACTGGATGTATCACTGATATGCCTGGTGGCAACGCAAGTCTGTAAGCCACTTCTCCCACTCGATCAAGAATCTCTAAAATCCCGATGAACCTAGGGCTTAACTTGCCCTTCTTCCCAAACCGCATCACATCCTTCATGGGTTACACCCGAAGCAACACTCTCTCTCCGACCATGAATGCCACATCACGAACCTTACGGTAGGCATAACTCTTTTGCCTGGACTGAGCTGTATGAAGTCTATCCTGAATGATCTTAACCTTATCCAAGGCATCCTGTACCAAATCTGTACCAAATAACTGAGCCTCTCCCAGCTCGAACCATCCAACCGGCGACCAACACTGTCTACCATACAACGTTTCAAGGGAGCCATCTGGATGCTTGATTGATAACTGTTGTTGTAGGCAAACTCCGGTAATGGAAAGAACTGATCCCAAGAACCTCCAAAATGAATGACACAACGCGGAGCATATCCTCTAAGATCAAAATAGTACCCTTGGACTGTTCATCCGTCTGAGGATGAAATGTTGTGCTCAACTTGACCCGCGTACCCAACTGACGTTATACTGCCCTCCGGAAAAGTGAGGTAAACTACATTCCACAATTAGAAATGATAGACACGAGCATACCATGATGACGAACAAACTCACGGATATAAATCTCTGCCAATCGCTCCGAAGAAGAGTAAACTACCATAGCAATGAAATGCGCTAAATTAGTCATCCTATCCATAATAACCCATACTACGTTGAACTTCCTCTGAGTCTGTAGGAGTCCTACAACAAATTCCATAGTGATACGCTCCCACTTCTACTCAGGAATCTCAATCTTCTGAAGCAAACCACCAAGTCTATAATGCTCGTACTTTACTTGCTGATAATTCAACATCGATATATATACGGAATAATATCTTTTTTCATCCTCCTCCACCAATAATGCTACCGCAAGTCCTAATAAATCTTAGCGGAGCCCGTATGAATAGAATACTGGGAACTGTGTGCCTCCTCTAGAATCAACTCACGAAGCCCATCTACATCTGGCACACAAACACGACCCTGCATCCTAAAAACCCCATCATCTCCCACTACATCCTGCTTGGCATCTGCGTGTTGCACTATGTCCCTAAGGACAAAAAAATAAGGGTCATCATATTGTTGCTCCCTGATACGCTCACACAAAGAAGACGGAGCGACCGTGCAAGCTAAAATATAACTGGCTCAGAAATATCCAATCGCACGAACTGATTGGCCAAATCCTGAAGATCTAATCAAGCGGCCTCTCACCAACTGGAATATATGCAAAGCTGCCCATACTAGCTGACTTCCTACTCAAAGCATCAGCCACCACATTGGCCTTCCCGGGATGATACAAGATGGTGATGTCAGTCTTTATAGATCCAAACACCTTCTCTGCTTCAAATTGAGCTCTTTTTATTTGAACAAATACTAAAAACTATTACGATCTGTGAACACCTCACATGACATGCCATATAGATAATGCCTCCAAATCTTCAGCGCATGAAGATGCGGTACGTGTCCTCACCATCTGTGGGAGAACAAGAGTAGAAGAGTTCAATTAGCAATGAGAGAACAACTTTTCACGACAAAGAAGAATATAAGTGAATTTGTTTCTAAACTCTTTAGCCTCTGGGAGATAAGTACAGACGTCTCCGTACCGATAGCCCAAACTCTACTAAGCTTATTCGTGAATCGTGAGACCTAGGTAACCTAGTGCTCTGATACCAACTTGTCACGGTCCAGTTTTCCCACCATCGGGATCGTAATGGTGCCTAACTTTTAGAACGCTAGTCAAGCCAACAGATAAAGATCTAATATACTAATTGTTATCCAAAACAGTAAATAACATTAATTTAAACCAAAACAAGGTAAAGAAGTGCGGAAATTTATAATAATCTAAACACTAATACATGACTACCCAAAATCTGGTGTCACAATCCACAACCTTCTAAGAGTTACTACAAATACTGGTCTAAAGGAAATACATATGTTCTCGAAATGAAAGAAAACAAGGAAACTAAGATAATGGAAGACGACTCCAAGGAAACTAAGGTCTACCTTGGGTCTCCTGATGGACTGAAGACAGCAACCCAACTTTGGTCAATGAGGTCCGGTACCAAAATCTGCACAGAAAGTGCAGAGTGCATTATCAGTACAACCGACCCCATGCACTGGTAAGTGTCGAGCCTAACCTCGGTAAAGTAGTGATGAGGCTAGGACACGACAATAACATGAACTTTTGCAATTAGTTTCATATACGAGAAAATAACAATAATTGGATGCTAAACAGATAATAATGGGAAGGGGGAAAACATGTTGAGGAGAACATCAAATCCTGAAATAGAACAGTAAAGAGATGCAGTAAATCACATGTTTTTACACAAACGAAATTAATAATATGAAAAACCAGTGCACGACATCACCCTTCATGCTTTTACTCTCGTCCTTACTATAAGAAATAACAGAAATGGCACGGCATCACCCTTCGTGCATTAACTCTCTCATAACATGGCATGGCATCACCCTTCGTGTATTATCACTCCCAGAATATGGCACGGCATCACCCTTCGTGTATTAACACTCACAGAATATGGCACGGCATCACCCTTCGTGCTTTATCACTCGCTTACACCACATTGCATGGCATCACCATTTGTTCTTTGCACTCTTCCTCACCCAAACAAACAGAACAATAACAACCCAGAAAAGGAATCATCAATAACCTACCTCGTTTCAGCATTTAACTTCATAATATAAATATCAGCTTAAGTCAATACTCAACCAATATCCAATACCAGGAAAACATAATAAGACTTGTTTAACAAAAACAATAACTAGTGTAAGCATGAACAGTACGTATAAAGAAATACAATAGTCACAAGTATAAGACCCACTCGCATGATATGACCCGACAACAACGTATAGATTCTCGTTACCTCACCTATACGTCGTACTCAATAACCAAACACACAGCAAATAGGGCAACAATACCTAATCCCTCAAGCTATGGTTATCCACAACACTTACCTCGCTACCACGGCCAAAATCAAAGCTCAATCATCGCCTTTCCTTTCACACTAGCCTTCGGGCCAATAGAATCTAGCAAATTACCAAACAAACGATCCATTTTAAGCTTTAGGAACTACCCACGATAGCAAGGAATTCAATTTAGTTTATTTTTGAAAAAAGACAACAAAAGTCAACACCCGAGTCTGCTTGGTCCAAACCCAAAATTCGGACCAAAACCCGATCACCCATTCACCCCCGAGCTCGGATATATAATTGTTCTTGGAATCCGACCTCAATTTGAGGTCTAAATCCCCAATTTTCAAAATTCCTAAGTTCTATCCAAAAATCCCATATTCCACCATGAAAACCCTAGATTTTACGATGAGATCTTGTAAAAAGAAGTTAAAGAGTGAAAGAAATTAGTTAAGAATCACTTACTTATCATTGGGGAAGAAGAAGGATTTGGAAAATCGCCTCTCATGTTATAGAGTTTGAAAAATTGAAAAATGAATGAAAAATCCAATTTATATAGCACCTCTCTGATCCATACTATGCGGTCTGCGAAATCCTAAGTGCGGCCGCGAAAACTCCATAGCGGTACATGTAGTTCGCACCGCAACCGCGTTCCTCTACCGCGGTCCGCAAATTTCTCACCGCGGCCGCACTTCCAAGATCAAAAACTTGCAACTCTACAACTATCCAACACCAGATTTTTCTAATCCTTAAACATCCCGTAGCCTATTCGAAACTCACCCGAGCCATCGGGGCTCCAAACCAAACATGTACATAGGTCATAAAATATCATACGAACTTGCTCGCGCGATTAAATCACCAAAATAACATCTAGAACTACAAATTTAGCACCAAATTGCATGAAATTTTCAAGAAAGTTCGAAACTTCTATTTTCTCAACCAAAGGTCTGAATCACGTCAAATCGGTCCCTTTTCTCTCAAAATTACACGTATAAGGTATAAATATCATAACTGACCTATACCAGGCTCCGAAACCACAATACGGACCTGGTATTAACAAAAATCAATTATTAAACAAATTCCTAGAACCTTTATATTTCCAGTTTAATAATTTTCATCAAAAATTTATTTATCGGGCTAGGGACCTCAGAATTTGATTCCGCGCATACACCCAAGTACAATATTTTACTACGGATCCTCCGGGACCGTCAAAACATGGGTCCGAATCCGTTTACACAATATATTAACCGAAGTCAACTAAAATAAACTTTTAAAGGCAAAACTTAAAATTTTCTCAAATTTTCACATAGAGGCTTTCTGGAAATTCGCTTGGATTGTGCACACAAATAGAGGAGAAAGAAAATAAGGTTTTGAAGGCTTCGGAACCCCGATTTGGGTTCGAAAATATGAGATAATCTTTCAGGTCATCATATTATCTCTCAGAGGCTACAGAGTTTAGGAACAATGTCACTTCTATTCTTCTCTGTCGTGCGCTTTGTTCTCTTAGTGCTAATCAAACTCTTCTACTCTTATTCTTTTGTAGATGGCGAGAACACGTACATACCGCATCTTCAGCTGAGCAGCAGCCAGATCCCCTAGTGGAAGCTCCTACGAGGGGTAGAGGATGAGGCCGAGGCCGAGGCCGTGCCAGAGGTTGAGGCAGGGGCAGGGCTCAGCCTAGAGCTCGAGCAGTAGCACCAGCAGTGGAGTCTCTAGTAGATTTTGATGAGGAGGCTCCAGCCCAGACCATTCCGGCAAGACCAGCTCAATTCCTAGAATAGTTCATCGCCACCCCAGTACTACAGGATGCTTTGGTCCGTTTGGTGGGCCTGATTGACAGTGTAGCCCAGACTGGCACTTTTCTCATGGCACTAGCCATCTCTCAGGCTGGAGGAGGAGCACAGGCTCCTACTACTCACACCCTAGAGTAGGTGGCTCCCCAATATCAAACTCCAGCAACTCAGCCAGTTGGAGTAGTTCAGCCAGGATTATCTTGATCGCTGCCATAAGGTGCTATAGAATATGGGGATAGTGGAGACCAATGGGGTCAATTTTGCTGTGTTTTATATGACTGGTTCCGCCAAGAGATGGTGGAATTACTTTGTATTGACCAGACCAGTTGGGTCGCCTGCTTTTACTTGGGACAAATTCTCATAGATATTCCTTTAGAAGTTCCTTCATGTCACTCTGAGAGAGGACTACCGCAGGTATTTCGAGTGCCTCTAACAAAGCAGTATGATCGTCACTTAGTATGAGTCCCGTTTTGTGGATTTATCTCGTCATGCTATTCTTCTACTTTCTACCGAGAGAGAGGGGGTGAGGAGGTTTATTGAGGGACTTGATTAGCCTATTATATTGTAGATATCTAAGGAGACTGGACTGAGATTTCTTTTTAGACGGCTGCCAATATTACCATGTGAGACGAGGTGGTTCTAGATCAGGGGAGTGGTCAGGGGTCTAACAAGAGGTTGCGTCACTCGGTGGATTTAGTGGAGCCTCATCTAGAGGCCTAGGTACTTTTGGTAGAGGCCATCCTCCCAAGTTGTATCATTCAGCACTTCAGGCATTCAATGGTGCTTCAAGTGGTCGTGGTCCTCATATTCATTATTTCGATCAGCTAGCCTACAATGCACCACCAGCTCCTATTAGTGCACCTCCACTCCAGAGTTTTCAGGGTGATTACTCGGGCCGATAGGATCAATTCCAGGGTTGTCAATTGCAGCAGTCGTGGACCTGTTATACTTGTGGTGATCTGAGGCACATTTCTATATTATTCCCTCGTGCCTCGAGTAGTTCTCAGCATCAGGGTTCTTGTGCCATGGTCACGGCATCGGGTGCTTCACTTCCCACTCAGCCAGCTAGAGGCGGAGGTCAGGACATTAAAGGTGGAGGTCAGGATCCTAGAGGTGGATGCCATCCAGCTAGGGCCCGTCCTAGAGATGCAGTCTAGAGTGGTGGGGCTCAGCCCTAATGTTATGCTATTCCAGCCAGGCCTGAGGCTGAGTCTTCTGGAACCATCATCACAGGTACAATTTCAGTTTGCAGTAGAGATACTTCAGTTCTATTTGATATGGGATCTACTTATTCGTATGTGTCCTCCTATTTTGCTTCATATTTGGTTGGTCCCCGTGATTCTTTGAGTACCCCCGTGTATGTGTCCACGGATGTGGGATATGCTATTGTAGTAGACCACATTTATCGTTGGTGTGTACTTACCCGATAAGTCATCTCGTGCTTTCAAACCTAATGTTATGATCTGAAGCCTTAAAATTAGAATTAGGCCTTCCTCAATTTGCCTACGTAGTCCGGCATCTTTCCGGAAAGCTTTTATGTTAAGAACTCTTTAAAATGAGAAAATTTGCCTAAAACTTCATTTGAGTAGACTTCAATCAACATTTTTGGTAAACAGACTCGGATTTGTATTTTGACAGTTTTGGCGGGTTTGTATCGTGATTTGGGACTTGGACGTATGCCCGAAGTCAAAATCGGAAGTCCCTAGCCCAAGATATCGGACTTTATCAAAATTTGATAGTTAAAGGCTTAATGCATTTGAGATATTTGACCAAGTTTGACTTCCTGGATAACGAGTCTGTATTTTGATTCTGAAACCCGGTATAGGTCCAATATCACATTTATGACTTTTCTATGAAATTTGATGATAAACTAAGTTGGTTTGACGTGATTCGGAAGTCTAGTTGAGAAATTAGAAGTTTCAAAGTTTTCTTGAAAATCTCATTTGATTTGGTGCTAAATTCGTAGTTCTAGTTGTTATTTTGGTGATTTGATCACGCGAACGAGTTTGTATGATGTTTTAAGACTTGTGTGCATGTTTGTTTTGGAGCCTCGAGGACTCAAGTGAGTTTCGGATAGGCTACAGAGTGAAAATAGGACTTAGAACATTGTTTGTGTTTCAGTTGTTGTTGTAGGCCTCTGATATCGCAAATGCGAGATCAGGTATTGCATTTGCGACCTCTGCAGGTTCCGCATTTTCAAGCTACTTCTCGCATTTGCGGGGAGTAGCTGGGCCATACAGTCTATGCAATTGCGAAGCATTCTTCGCATTTACGAAGTAAACCTAGGAAGGGAAGTGATCGCAAATGCGACCCTAGAGTCGTAATTGCAGAGTTCTATGTTCGCATTTGCAAAGAAACGTTCACATTTGCGAAGGCGCAGAGGTGTGAAGGACTTTGCATTTACGATGGTCCCTTCGCATCTACGGGCTTCACATTTGCAAAGCCCTGGTTGTATTTGCGATATCTATAATTGTGTAAAAGTGACTTAGACGGGATTTTTCCATCTTCAAATTTTCAAAACCTAAAACATAAGAGGTGATTTTCTAAAGAACTTTTCTTCCCCAAATTATAGGTAAGTAATTCTAAAATAGTTTCTTTCAATCTTTCACTACATTTTACAAGATTTCAACCTAGAATCAAGGTTTTCATGGTGGAATTAGGGATTTTTGGGTAGAAACTAAGGATATTGAAAATTAGGGATATAGACCTCAAATTGAGGTTGGATTCCAAAACCAATTATATATCCGAGCTTGGGGGTGAATGGGTAATCGGGTTTTGGTCCAAACTTAGGGTTTGGACCAAGTCGGCCCGGGTGTTAACTTTTTTGTTTACTTTTTCAATAATTGCCTAAATTGAATCCTTTACAATCATGGATAGTTCCTACGACTTAAATTGAATCATTTGGTTGGTAATTTGCTAGATTCTATTGGTCCAGAGGCTTGTTTGAAGGGAAAAGTTGTGGATGAGCTTTGAGTCTGGCCGTTGAAGCAAGGTAAGTGTTGTGGTTAACCTTGGCTTAAGGGATTAGGTCTTATTTGCCTATTTGTTATGCATTTGAATGTTAGGTACAATGTATAGGTGAGGTGACGATTACCTATGCATTGTTGTCGAGTTATAGCATGTGAGTGGGTCTTATTCTTGTAATTGTTGCTTTCTTTGATCAAATCATCCATGCTTGGACTAGCTACTCATTATGTTGAGCATTCTTATATGTTTACGGACCCTGGGTAATGATTGAGTATTGATTCAAGTTGAGGTTGTATTGTGGCACCAAATGTTGAAGTAAAACTTGTTATTGTCATTTCTATCTCCTTGTTAATATTGTTCATTATTTTGGTGAGGGAGAGTGTTAATGAACGAAGGGTGATGTCGTACCATATTTTGTGAGTGATAATGCATGAAGGGTGATGTCGTGCCATATCGTGAGTATTAATGCATGAAGAGTGATGTTGTTCCATGTTATGAAGTTCCGCACTCTTTTTAACTTGCTATGGTTTATAGTTGTTAATCACTGGAGGGCTTAATAATTGGCTTAATGATTCTCTAATGTTGTCTTTCCTAGCAAGTGGCATGTTAGGTGCCATCATGGTCCCGACGGTGGAAATTTTGGGTCATGACATCTTAGCAATATGGGCAGCTGCTTGGTTGTCACAGTAAACATCGACATGAGTAAGAGCACTAACATCAAGTTCACCAAAGAGTCATAACAACCAAGATATCTTGGCAACTACTAGTCGCAATGCCCTATACTCCATCTTAGTAGAGGACAAAGCAATAGTAGGTTGTTTCTTGGATTTCCAAGAGACAGGACACACACCTAGAAAAAGGATAAACCCATTAACAAACCTCCTCGAATTAGCACAACTAGCCCAATCAGAATCACAAAAATCATTCAAAGAAAAATAAGAATTAGCAGAGAGAAACAACCCCAAATTACGTGTCCCCAAAGATACATTAACATATGTAAAGTTGAATCCAAATGAGGAACTCGAGGAGAAGATATAAATTGGCTTAGGTGCTGGACTGTGGACGGAAAATTAGGCCTAGTGTGTTGAAGATAATTCAGTTTACCCATAAGTCTTCAGTATAGAGAAGCATCAGGTAACAACTCACTCTCATCAGCAGACAACTTAATATGAGGAATAAGAGGTGCTTCGATAAGAGAAACATCAAAAAAATGAAACTCACAAAGTAAATGCAAACTAAGTTTATGCTGATTGATAAAAAAACCAGAAGACTACCTAACAATTTCCAAACCAAGAAAGTTGTGAATTTCACCCAAGATCTTTGATCTTGAATTCAGCATCTAGAAAATATTTTGGACTAGTAATTTCAGCCAAATCATTCCCAGCAACCATAATTTTGTCAACATAAATAGCAATTACAGTCAAAGAACCATTCCCCAATTTTAAAAACAAAGAGTAATCATTTAGGCTAAGAAGGACACCATTAGACTGAAGTGCTGAAGATAACTTAGCATACCACTAGCGTGAAGTCTGCCTAAGTCCATAAAGAGACTTATTCAACTTGCAAACCAAGGTGGAAGAAGCAGAACTAACAACAAAAGCCCCTGAGGAATCTTCAAGAAGACCTCCTCATCAAAATCCCCATGCAAGATGCGTTGTTAACATTTAATTGAAAAACCATAAAATTTCGTTTAATAGCCACAGAAAGTAAACATCTAATAGTAG
Organism: Nicotiana glauca; assembly: GCA_026770625.1. Lineage (NCBI taxonomy): Eukaryota > Viridiplantae > Streptophyta > Magnoliopsida > Solanales > Solanaceae > Nicotiana > Nicotiana glauca. Next base: position 29,671 of record MU776790.1, read on the forward strand.
TAAGTTTCACTACAGAAGAAAATGATTCGGTGAAATCAACACCCTCTTTTGATTGTCTCCCCTAATGACCAACCTAGTTTTATACCTCTCAATAGAACCATCAGCCTTCTGTTTGATTTTATACACTCATTTACAACGGATAGCCTTCTTCCCAGGAGGAAGTGGGATAATGTCCCAAGTGTTATTGGCATCTAGAGCCTGAAACTCTTTCATCATATCTTCCTGCCAATTAGGAGTAGCAACTGCCCAATGATAGAACTGAGGTTCTAGCAAATAAAGGTCAATAAATGAAAAATCAGTCTTAGACTTAGACACAGAGGTGCACACTTAGTCTTTCAACTAAGCAGGAGTTGTATGAACTCTAGTGGACTTCCTAAAGGGAGGCAAAAGATTAGAGGGGGATGCAGAAGGAGGAGTCTCATTGCAAGGCATAGGATTTGGAGTAGGGACATGAGTAGAAACAAAATACAAAGGTAAAGCAGAGGGAGAAGCAGGGGGAAGAAGGAATATCAGAGGGAGAGACAGAAGGAGAAAACAAATGAACAGAAGATGAATCTGAAAAAGGAAAAAGATGTTCATGAAAAACTACATCTCTCGAGAGAAATATGGCTGAAGAAGAAAGGTGAAGGAGTTTATAAGCTTTCCTCCCAGTACTGTACCCAATGAACAAAGAAGAGACGGTCCTTGTCATGATTGTAAGGCCCCGTGAAATCCCTACTCAAAAACCCGGATCCCGTGGTGCCAAGTTAGGAGCATGTGTTAGCAATTAATAAATATGGGCGCGGACCTTTTTGGATTGAATAATGCATTAAAAAGTCAAGAATAAGTTTCAAGAAAAATGCAAGAAATGCGATTCAGAATGCGGTCGCATAATCGAAATGCGGACCGCATATCTGCCGCAGAGTGAGGCAGAACGTTGGTTAAAATTGAAGTTAGTTATGCGGTCAAAATGCGGTCGCATAATCGAAATGTGGATCGTATAGTCGTCGCATATTTTCCTTTGAGTTTTGCGAGGGTCAGTTCTGCGGTGCACTTTACGACCGGAGAACAGGAATGCGGACTGCATTCTTACCGCAGACCGAGTCAGAGTGTATAGTTTCTGGGGAGCATTTTGCGGTCCATTATGCGGACCGCATGTTGACTATGCGATCGCAAATGCGAACACATACTTGACTCGGGGCTCCAATTTTCTAATTTTTGACCCGAGACCTCCCTATCGATATATTCGACATTATGGCTTATTCTAAGCATATTTTCTGAGATTTTTAGAGAGAGAAAGAGGGTTTTAGAGGTGGAAAGTGTCCCCCATCAAATTCTCCTTAGAATCTTGCTATATCATTGAAACTAATCAAGTGAAGGCTCCTGAATCTTCATCCCAAGAGGTAAGGCTCCATCACCTCAGCTCATATTTGTATACTTAGCCATATGGGGTCATTAGG
>MU776790.1:38680-53221 GCA_026770625.1 Nicotiana glauca
ACCCCTAAAACCAAAATCACCATATAGAGCTATTCTCAAACTCGGAATACATCGATAACATAAAAATACATCTCCACCCCGAATTCATGAAATTTTTCTAGAATGCAAACTTCCATAATAAGCACTGAAACGCTCATGAGTCATCAAAAATCTGATCTGAATATACGCCCAAGTCCAAAATTATCATACGAACCTGTTGGAACCTTCAAATCCCGATTTTGAGGTCTTTTACTCAAAATCCAACCTTAGTCAATTCTTCCAACTAAAAGCTTTCAAAATGAGAATTTTCTTTCCAATCAACCCCGAACTTCCCGAAATTCAATTCCGACCACGTGTACAAGTCATAATATCTTAAGTGTAGCTGCTCATGGCCCCAAACCACCGAATGATGTGCTAGAGCTCAAAACGACCAATCGGGTCGTTACATTCTCTCTCACTTAAACATACGTTCGTCCTCGTACGTGCTAAGAACTGCTCTGGGGTTGTCCGAAATCACTGCTTAACACCTCATGCAACTACCAGTGCCACCACAACTCAGTTGAGCACACTAGCTCGAGCCAGTCTGAAGATTCTCCCTGTGTCTTAGTCAAATAAGCCTTAGAACCCAATTCCAGCATCCAGAATTCTCTACCAGGCATGTTTCCACCATATGAACACCGTATCAACCTCTACGTGATACACTAATACGTGATTTCATACCTTTGCTGAATCCACACTATGCACTGCATAACTTACATGATCATAATAACATCCTCCGATGATGATAGCCGAAATTTCATGAATCTGATGCTCACAACACACCTCATGGCTCATATAAGTCCTGTTCCAATTCTTGCAATACTGCCATGATAGAAGAGATGTGTAGAAACTCATAACCAACTGCTGAGTCAACAAATCATTGGGTCTGTTCTCCTGACCATAACCTTTACCTTATTTTGAACTGAATATCGATAATCACTCTTTAGCGTGCCTTATATATATCCTATCGAACTAATCCCAGGTCCAATAATTCGTCTCATCCAGTATAAGTTGTTCAGGCAATAAGTCGCCCCATACACGACCAAGAGTTTCATATGCCACAATGTGCCAACAAGCTACCAACTCGAATGTGATAAATAAGGAAAACAAACTCTAGAAAGGACTAGCCGACCCATACAACTAATTAGACAACCGAAAAGGTGTTATGAACCTTCCTCAAAAAATGAGAAACAAAACACACAATAATAGATATAAGGGACTGCACCCAATATCACATTGTTGCGGCGTGAAACCCGATCCAAACATTATACCCATATAAGGAAAACTTTGTCAAGCTAAAATGCTCATGAATACGAAATACCGAATATCGGTCACATGCACGCTAAGTGCATAATACCATCCCTGGGGAGATAGATAGCTCCATACGCTACAAAACTCAAGCACAACTAAGGTGTGATATAAGATTTAAATCTCCGGAGCCATCATGCTCACATAACACCATCGCTACGTGGAACCTCAACACATAAGAAATTTATTAAGTTGTTTCACAACTCACACGGAACAATATAGTATAAATGAAATAGCCGATAATGAAACAATATCCAACATCTGATTACCCCTCCATAAGGAGCGTTATGCTGAAATGAATACATCCAGTCGATATAGAGCCCACGTTCACATTTAGATCCATCCACAGACCTCAAGCCGATTTTAATCGTACCGCACTAGGCTGGTAACCTTTCAAGGATCCACAATACCCCTTCTTCCCATGACACACAAGAACAACTATCAATCCGAAACAAACTTCCATAGTCCACAACCAAATGAACCAAGCGCCCTTCAAGCATAACTTCTCACATGAACGATAGTACCACAATCTCCATACTTGGTTCCAAATCTTCGGTCAATCAAATGACTACATTTCATAATTATACAATCTTCTCGTGGGACATGCTCCCACGACCTTCCGCACCAGGTAACAAGTCTGCACATCCATCTCACCGGCCATACTGATGTTGTAAGGCAAATCAAGAATCCACAATCAGTATGCAAAGCCTCTTACACAGGGCATCAATCTTAGGTGTTGCTAAAGATGATACCAGCTTACTCTAAACATCAGAATCCTTCCTTGCTCATCCAATCTCGTGACATTCCTGTCAACACTGAACCGCAACCTTGATGCTTAATTTTCAAATTTCATGCTATTCACTGCACCTAATCATGCCAATACGTGAGAGTACCAGAATTTCATCATAACTTCTCAACCACTAATAAATTAAACACTTCATCATATAGAAACCTTTCACTTCTTATTTCAAGAGAATCATTGCAACACGTGACATAATTCTCATAATCGTAGAAAATACAATCCTCAAGTAGTGTTCCAAACCATAATAACTCTCCCGGGATCCTCCTACACATAACATGCCATAATACTCGAATGCATCCAAATACAATCAATTACGGCGATCGTCAAACCTTGCACGTTCCGTCACAAATCACATGCATAATTCAACGCTCTGAAGGACTGATCATTGCCACCATCATGCCAATTCAACCATTGCTAGCTGACCCGTCTTTTCCCAATTTATTCTTAACTTGCCTTAGAAATAATTATAACTCCATTCATTACATCATGAACCTAAATCCACACTCATCCCGAGTGACCTTATTTCACGAGACCATATTGTCCCACATCCCACGAACCATCTCATACCCTCCTTGTGCGCATATTTGCACCTTCAACTGGTACACCCATTCTGATAATTACTCCACGAATCCCAATTCATTTTCTCCCATTCCTCTCACGTTATGCCGTAGACCAAAGACAACACAGAACACTCCAATCCCCTTTCATAATCCACTGTAAAAGCTCGATACTCAACCATACTACGAACTCAAAATCCTCAGGCACCACACCTTAACTTTTGAATCCACTAGGACCGTTGTTGAGAGTCACCCACTCTAACTTGTTCCTAAATATGATTAAACTCCAAGGCTCTGCTAGCACATGAACACCCTTCTCAAAGAAATGCCCGGCTGAATCACCTTTCTTGTAAATCACCTCTACACGAAGCATAAATCTTGAGTCTTCCCAAAGCATGAGCGTGAATTGATAAGGCCAACTATAGCACACATTCCTCAAATCGCTTGGTCAAATTAACACTGATGTTCTCTTTCCTTAGTCATAATAACCCGTCAATATGATGATAACCAAAAACCTCACAAGTAGATAACCATACAATCCAATCGTAGGTGGTGGGACTCTCCCACTTAGCTTAAAGCTACAATTGCATAAACCTGGAACCCACCAAGATCCTTTTTTCATCGACATGATCCTACACAATCAATCTGCCCGATTCCTCAAAATCGTTCTATTATCCTTTAGTGAACACTCTGAACCACTAGCAATATTTACATATTTAAAATCAGTAGACCATCCTGAGCCCGAGCTCATTCATCAGTTGTAAAAGTCCGTTCACTCCTAATGGACATCAACTAAGGTGCCCCAATGCATTTCAATCCAAAGTCATGTTGCATTCCTCTTCATGTCAAGCAAACTTCTTTCTGTTGCATCCAATCTTCCTCTGTATAGTAGCTAATATTCCCAATTAAGCCCGTAGACCTAGTCACTGTCCACCATAAATCCCAAATCACTCTAAACTTTCCTCAAGGTGTGTAGTTATACTACCACTAAACCCATATGCTACTCTGCCACTCTCCCACTTTGGTCAAACCCTCTCCTTTAAGCAACTACTTGACTTCTGCTTCTTACACCTGGCCATCTAGAAATTTAACCACCGCATGACACTTTCCACTTGTCCTTCCTCATCCTTCGCTGCCCAACCGTTGCTTTGAATCAAAAATCCATCTCTGTAGCACTTGGATCAATAGGTCGCTACCAACTTTAACCTTTCCAAAGATCTTTTTTCTCGAGCCGTCAACACTAGGAACGCATTCGATCCCAAACCACTGCACACTACAACCTCGGATAGCCGCTTCCCTGGCACCATACCCAATACTCTACCCCAAAGGAGAATTGAAAGGAACCATAACACCGACAAACTTAACACATTCGATCAAGGGCGACGACACCACATTACTGATGAAAGTTCTACCACACCCGAAAATACCAAGTTCTCGTTACCTCATCAACCCAACCTAAACATTCATAGTCTGATTGTCTTTCCTCCGCCAGAAATAAAATTCTAATCTCTAAATCTTACATTGAGTAAACATCCCTCCAAGGCATTCACTGCTTCAACGCATAGACAAGCATCCTACCATTACATCAATACCATGCGATAGTAACGCAAGAATCGTCATACCAATCAATGCCAAATCTCAAAACCTTAGGTAATACTGATACTGAGATGAAACGACAAAACGGCCTTCCACAAGGCGACGACAATATCTTAAACCACATATATAGTACCATTATAATTCCTCAATTCCCGATTTATAACAAGCGCTTCACATCGCATAAGATTGAGTAGGAAAGAAACAAAGGCATAAGCCTCAAAGGAATCAAACCGCACGATGAGGAATCAAGAAGGGAAGTGCTCCTAACAGCCTTGTAGCCTCTCGAAGATAAGTACAGACATCTCTATACTGATCCACTAGACTCTACTAGACTTGCTCATGACTCGTGAGACCTAACTGAACTTGTGAACATCTAATTTTTTACCACACCGAATTTCATACTATTTTAGTGTAAATATTTCTTTTATATATAATCTTAATATTTTAAATTTTTATCTTATTTTTAATAGGTTTTATTTGAGAAAAGCTAAAAATTACAAAAAAATAAAATTATATATATATATATAGTATTCACATGCTTATAGTATAAAGTTTTATTTCTATTTGTAAAGAGAAAATGATAATTTACAAAAAAAAATATATTTGATTTCTTTTAATTACAATGTCAATTAGTAAGCTATGGAATCTTTTTCTAGTGTCATTTAAATCATAGTCCAAGTATATATTTATATTAGTTTAAAATAGGTAATTAATATTCTTGTCTTTATATTTTATTTTTTATTTCTCTTTAATTAAAAAAAAGATCTAAGTTAATCACTAATTAACTTATCCCGAATCTTTAATTTTCCAAACTTCCCATCACCCTTAAGTCTCTCACCCGACACCCCTCATTTCTCACGTAACTTCTCCCCACATCCCCACGGTCTCCTCCACTCATCACCTTTCAAGCACACACATTCTATATATATTTGGTATACACTTTATTCAAGAGGGGAAAAAAAAGATCTGATACACTTCATCATCCTTATCCCTCATCAGCCATTGTCAAGTCGAGTTCGTCCTTCGGAGTTTTTTAGTCGTGGTTTAGTAATTTTCCGGTTGAAACTCTGTTTGTTCGAAGATTTTGTTTTCTTTTATTTTGTCAATAAAGGTTCTTTTCCTTGATCTTTACTTTATTCTATGTCAATATTACAGTTTTATCAATGTTTAAATGAGTGTTTTTTTTAATATTTATTTTTTATTTTTAGCATGAAGATTCCTTAAGTTTACTCTATTAAGTGATTAATCGTTGTTCTGGATTACATATTTATCTTGTTAGGACCTAAAGTATTATTTTATTGTAGTACCTAAATAAAAATATTAAGAAAGTTTACTAATTTAGATAGTTGGTTAATTTTTTGTTTATGATGCTCAATGAAATAAGCATAAGTTGAATTTACTATGAAACATACACAAGCCATTTGATAGAGTAGGCCTTAGGTTAAATGGAACACTGAAATTAAAAAAAAAAAATTATGTGCCAAGTGATATATGCCACTGTTAAGTATTATCCATTTTCAATATTACCATTTGTATTTACACCACTTTGTTAGTTGGATAAACATTATGAAAAAAATATGTTCTTTAAAATTCTTTAACATTTTCATGTCTTTGTGTTAATCATGCCTTTTATGGCCATTGTGATTAATTTATCTATTTTTATGAAGTTTTCTGTTTCATGTAATTTAGATTGTGATATTTGTTCAAAAATAAATTGTAATTATTTAATTTAATGTGTTTGGATATAATATTGCTCTATAGCTTATTTAGTAATTGGAATAGAAAAAAATAATTTTAGGTGAGATAATAAACATAGTTTGGTTACATAGGATGTCATTAGACGCATGAACTCTTTCACATTAATGTTACAATGGTTCGGGTCAAGACTCGAATTTACTAAATAAATGGGTTTCTGTGTGGATCTTTGGATATAGTCAAAAATAGCAATTGAATAATTAAGTTGTTATGACAGTAATTGAAACCAAACGAGTTTAGGCCTTTTCATATTAAAATTGGAGGATTATGTGTGCATTATCGCATCTTGATTCATTCAAAAATTTAATATAATTCTGTTTTGATCATGTGTACATTCCGTACCTGGGTTAACATTCAATTTCAAAAAAAAATACCTTGTGTGTATACCGTATCTAGGTCAAAGTAACCAATAAAATATAATAATTAATTAAGCGGTAATAAATAAGACATAATCAATAAAATACAAGAATAGATAAAAATTGATTTAAGCCTTACATTAGTCAATAAAGTGACTGTGCTAGAACCACGGGACTCGAGTGGTGCCTTACACCTTCCCCTCGGTCAACAGAATTTCTTACTCAGTCTTCTGTTTTCGTAGACCATAAATAAAAGTCAAACCTTCCTTTTGAAAAGGGGATTCAAATAAAAGGTGACTTGGAACACCAAAACTCAATTTCAAGTGGCGACTCTAAATAATAAATAATCCATTTTCAAAACGTCACTTCAATTGGAAAAACTCTTCTAACTCAACCTCGTAATAGGGTTGTGTGGGAAAAAAGAGGTGTGATAGAACCTAGTACTCTGATACCATGTTGTCATGGCCCAAAATCTATTAAAGGATGTGATGGCACCGGACACCACTGTCAGGCAAGCCAACACTAAATAGTTAATTAAATCCTCAATTTAATATTTTTGAAATTATAAATTTTATGTCAATTTAACTTTTAAAAGATGAACGTTAAAGAATAATAATAATATTTTCCAATTGCAATACTAAATATCCCATAATCATCCCAGAACCCGGTGTCACAAGTGCATGAGCATTTACTAGGAATTAGAAATACAATGCGATAAATGTTCGAAATACAAATTTGGACAAAAAAAAACACAAGTACTTTGAAGGAGACTCTCCTGGCTGCGGATCCTCTCGTAAGATGCAGCTCACCTAAGGTCCCGTATCAACCACTCCATTGCGCCCACGAGGCCACTAGACATGAATGTTCTTGTACAATAAAATGAACAGCAAGTGTAGTATGAGTACGAAAACAACGCGTACCCAGTAAGTATGATAAATCATGGATTTTACAAGGCGATTGCAAACTCAATAACATGAAGCAGGTAACAATTTTTTTGTTAATAGATATTTTCAAATATTATTCATCTTTTAACAATTTACATCTCCGGCCAATGAGGCCATATAAATTATCAATAATTCCAAAACAATCAATCAAGTCATGCACAAATCATGTCGAGGTCGTACGGCTCGATCCAACATAATATTTAATTATGCACAGCCGGAGGATCGAACGATACGAACCATAGATGCATATATTTAATATATCGAGGCGTGCGGCCCATTCCACAAAAGATAAGCACATTCAAACAACCAAATCAAGAATTCGTTAAGGGTTAATGTTTCAAGAAATATCAAATTCTCATTGACGGTCAAGTGACCTGCCCTCAACTCAAGTAGGCGGAGTTTACCCTTTTTAAATTCCTTTATCAAGTTCCAAGATGGATTAGACAATTAAATTAACACGTAGGATGCAAGCATCCCAAATACCACATGATTTGGGTCCTAGACTACCCGAACATAAGCATAATAGTAACTACGCACGGACTCTCATCACCTCGTGCGTACGTAGCCCCCCACAAATAGAAGCATGTATTAGTTTAGTTCACATATGGGGTTAATTCTCTCTTACAAGGTTGGAAAGGAGACTTACCTTGTCTCAAGGCCTACTTTCCGGTCCAAGTATGAGCTCAAACCCCCAAATCGGTGTTGAACAATTCAAAACTATTCAAATGGTGTATGAACAAATCAATATAAGCTCAAAAACTAATATTCCAACTATTAAGGTGATTACCCAACCTTAAATGCAAGATTCCTAAAATTTACCCCCCGGAACCGCGTGCCGGATTCCAAAAATTTCGAAGAATGTAGTTACCCATAACCTTATGAAGTCAAATATATGAATTTTTACCAAATTCCATAACTATTTTCGTGGTCAAATCTCATTTTTATCCAAAACCTAGGTTTTCATCTAAACCCTTGATTTCACCAATTTTTACATGTTAATCTATCCATAATCTGTGTATTAAACTCATGTTGTGTAGAAATTACTTACCTCAAAGTGCTAGCTGAAAACCCTCTTCCAAAAGCTCCAAAAATCGCCCAGGAGATGAAAGGAAATGAGCTAAATGGTCTAAGTCTCGAAATTAATAAGATGTGCACAGGTCAGATGTTGCATTTGCGACACCTAGTTAGCAAATGCGACAGTCGCAAATGCGACAGTCACAAATTCTACAAAACCATCGAAAATGCGAACATGGGCCTCCACTGCCAAGGTCTCAAATGCGACCAATGAGTCGTAAATGCGAAAACTGCTGAGGACGCAAATGCGAACTCTGCCTCACGTCAGGCTCCATCATAATTGCGAAGCCCTTCTCTTAAATTCAAGGTTCGCAAATGCGAACAATTTCTCGCATTTGCGAGATCTGCAACTGCTGCCAAGAAACACCAGAAAAATTGGAGTTTTTCGCATCTTCCTGAACGTCCGAAACTCAGCTGAGCCCTCGGGGCTCCAAACCAAATACCCCCACAAGTTTGAAAAACATAACACAAACTTGCTTGAGGCCTCAAATCACATCAAACAACGTCAAATTCATGAATCGCATCCCAATTCAAGCTTAATGAACTTTAGAACTTCAACTTTCACATTCGATGTCGAAACCTATCAAATCACGTCGGATCGACCTCAAATTTTGTACACAAGTTACATTCGACATTACGGACCTACTCCAACTTCTAGAATCAGAATCTGACCCCGATATCATAAAGTTCACCTCCTGTCAAACTTCTCAAAAACCTTCAAATTTCTAACTTTTGCCTAACACCTCCAAAATGACATAGGGACACCCAAATATACTTTCGGATGCGCACCCAATACCAGAATCAACATACGGAACTATTCCCAAACTCAAAATCCCAAACGGACATTGATAACATAAAAATACATCTCCACCCCAAATTGATGAAATTTTTCCAAAATGCGAACTTCCATAATAGGTGCTGAAACGCTCTTGGGTCATTCAAAACCTGATTTGAACATACGCACAAGTCTAAAATTATCATACGAACCTGTTGGAATATTCAAATCTCGATTTCGAGGTCTTTTACTCAAAAATTCAACCTTAGTCAATTCTTCCAACTTAAAGCTTTCGAAATGAGAATTTTCTTTCAAAATCAACCCTGAACTTCACGAAATTCAATTCAGACCACGCGTACAAATCATAATACCTGAAGTGAAGCTGTTCATGGACCTAAATTGCTGAAAAATATGCTAGAGCTCAAAAAACTGGTCGGGGTATTATAGTCCTAGATTTAAACTTATCTCTGTAAGGTTTAGCACAGCAGCAAAGGTTAAGCATCCAAATGTTTTCAAGTGATTGACAAAAGGAGAAACACCATGCAATAGCTCAAAAGGGGATTTTTTATTCAACAAAGGGGAAGAGAACCTATCTATCAAGTAAGTGCCAGTTAAGATACATTCACCCCAATATTTGACTAGCAATTTGGATTGAAAAAGAAGAGCTCGGGTAGTTTCTAATAAGTGTTTGTGTTTCCTTTCCACTACACCATTTTGTTGAGGTGTGTGTGAACAAGAAGTTAGTGTAATATCCAATGAGAAAAATATAAAATTTTTGTAGAACCACTGCCCAACTCAAAGGCATTATCAGATCTAATATTTTTAACAAGGCAGCCAAATTGAGTCTGAACTATGGGTAGGCGTCGCTCGGTTCGGTCAGTTATTATGAAAGTACGGTTCGATTTATTAATTTTTGGTTTTGTAATATTAATAATCAAATCAAACCAAAGTATATACGGTTCAGTGCAGTTTTTTCAAGGTTCGGTTCGATTTTTTCTGATTTAGTTTCTTGGTTATTAACGGTTCAATATTTTTATATTCGATGTAGACTACGGATTAGGTCGGCCTCTGGCTAGCAATTATAGCTAAACAAAATTGCAAAGAAAGGCTTTTTCCCTTCCAATTTCCATATGAAAATCAAAAAGTTGTAACACTGACTAATCTCTTTGGCATGCATTCTGATATAGAAAATGGAAATATAAACCAAGAGATACACCATTTATGTAACTGAATATAGATAGACATGCAATTGAAAGATTTCAGAATAAGGAAAACTCATAAGAAGGAGGTAATCACTAACCTGAGGAAGAAGGATGAGCGACGAGCTGAGGAAGAAAGTGTCACAGTAGTCGGGCATCAGCAACCTATAGTAGTCGCATAGAGTGACAGAGGAGGAACCCTAATTTCTAATTTCTAATTTCTAATGAAGGGAAATGGGAAGTAACGTAAGTCTTAGTCTAGAGACTAATTAGGCTTAGGGTTTGGGTAAATTGGGTGGGCTTCAGATGGGTATTGGGCTCCAGATGGGTAACGTAAGTTTTTAACTCTCAAGAACCCATATGTTCAAACCTATTTTTCTCAACTCATACCCAAACTTTTGGTTTTTCGGTTTAACCAAAAATCAAAATACCAAACTGTAAACCGCACCGAAAAACCGAAATTTAATAATTTAAAAACCGCACACAGACCGAATAACCGATAAAACTAAATCCGAAATTTGCGATTCAGCCGATTTTTTCGCTTCGGCCAGTATTATGCCCATCCATAATCTGAACCATATGTATGAAAGTTTTAAATATAGTGAAAGCATTTGCCTTAAAGGATAGAGGTGGGTCCAGGTTGTCCTGGTATTGTCATCTACAAAAGTAATAAAGTATTTAAATTCGTTATAGGTACGGGTATGGTGTGGTCCCCAAAGATCAACATGCACTAGTTGAAACGGAGTGGAATATTGAATGTTGCTCTCAAGAAAAGGTAGAATTTGTTGCCTTATGGGATATATTGGGCATATAAAGTTTTTTTTTCTTAGGTAGCTTATCATATAGGAAAGGAACTGATTTCATTTAAGTAAAAGGCATATGACCTAATCTTAAATGACATACATAATCAAAAGATAAAGCATAAGGTAAAATATTGTCAGATATATCAATTAAGGAATTCGCAGAACTAAAGTGAAAACTACTCGTATTAGAATCATTAATGATGGCAGTAATGGTATTTACAAGTGAAGAATCACAAAAATCAATAGGTGAAAGATTATCTGAGTACAAGAGGTATAACCACTTCTGAAGCCTACCAAGAACCACTGGATTCTTCATAAAAGGTCCAGCAACAAGATGCAAGCAAAAGAAGGGAATAAGGCATAACTACTGAGATAAACCAACAAACAGAAAGAGAGAGCAAATTATGATGAAACAAAGGTACAAACAGAATATTTGAAAGAGATATATAAGAAGATGGGGAAAGGGTGCCAGTACTGGTTGCCTTAACCTTATAACTATTAGGAAGGGTTACAAGATAAGAAAAAATAAAGATTTAATATTTTGAATGAGTGATTCATGTGATGTTGTGTGATTTGTAGCACCCGAGTCTATAATCAAAACACTACTCTCTATCCTAGATACATTACAAGCAAAAACCCCATCAGAACGAAAATCAGCAGAATTCAACATACATACAAAATTTGCAGACCTTGAAACCAATTCTTGAGGGGCAGATGACGCCTTTTGTCTGCTGAATGAGAGAAAGGAGAGGCTCATACTTCTCCTTAGTTAGCATACTACCTCCAATATCAGCCTGGATCACCTTGGAATCATCTGTGCTAGAACCCTCAGAATGCCCCACCATTTGAGAATCAGAGACTTGAGCATAAGCGGCAGATCGCTTGAACTTTGTCCCCAAACCAGTAGGGTACCTATGTAACTTATAACAAAGATCAATTGAATGCCTCAGTTTCCTACAATATTTGCAGATAATACTGGAATTGGGTTCTTAGTAGTCTCAAAATTAACTCTTTCAGTATAGGGTTTCTAAATGGTAGACGGAAAAGATTGACCATAGGGCTTCTGTGCAGTTGTGGAAAAGAGGCAGACTCTGAACTGAAAGAAGGAACAGAAGTCTGGACCTCAGCCTAACTTTCATCTTCAATAAGCATTGCATATACACTGTGAATACTGGGGAGAGGCTTCATCATCAAATTTCTTCTAACATTATAATAGGACTTATTCAGCCCCATTAAAAATTGGTGAACTTTCTGATCTTCCTCTAGTTTCTGAAAACCTTCCTGACCCCCACAAACACAAGGAGGATAGGTGATGGAGAAAGCCAATTCATCCCAAATCTTTTTGATATTACTGAAATAGGAGGCTATATTGGATAAACTCTAAGAAATTGTGTTTCCTTGCGTATTTGAAACACTTTACTTTCATTTGGCTTTCCATAACGTTGTTCGATCTCCTTCCATAGTTTTTGGGCAGATTCAATATACATCATGCATTCTTTGATTTCTAAGTTTAGGCTATTTAGAATCGAAGTTGTAACCATATCGTTACACCGACACCAATCCTCATATAGAAGCAAATACGCAATGGGCTTAGCAACCGTCCCATTGATTAAACCTAGCTTGTTCTTACAGAAAAGTCCTATGAGCATACCTCGACACTAGTTTTCTTATCCTAATCCATTGAAAGTACTGGCTACAATAACATTACCATGAGAATCTGATGGATACAAATAAAGTGGGTGGCGCAGCTCTACAATTGACGATGCAAACCCAGAAGTTGTAGGGTACTACTCACGTTCGAAGAAGTACCAGTAGTACTCATCTTTTTTTTCAAGTTAGGGTTTTGAAATGTAGGAAAAAAACAGCAATCGGTCAACTTATTTACGAAGCATAATGGAAGAGAATAATACTAGACTTCTCAACAGAGTGAAGAGAAGAAAAGAAAATATGTGAAAAAATTCCGACGTTATCGTCGCCGGAAAATCAAAAAACTACGATTCAAGCCACAACGGTAACACTAGAAAAATCGCCACACATTGATCTATCAAACTCCGAGCTTTGATACCATATTGACAAGCGAAATAAAAATCTTTGTGACAATTTCCAAAAGCCAAACCCTAAGAACATGATTAGGAAGCAAATCGTAGAGAGAAATATCTAAGATTTCATTGATTTCATTGATATTCTGTTTTCACAAAAATGAATATTACACGTGCAAATAAAATTCTCTATTATATACATAAGGAATACAGCCGGGTCGGGTCAATCACTTAAATAGAAAAGATCCGCATACTACCTAGTTATGGAGGCCTTGGTCTTTCTTGGGCCGATAGTACTCTATTAGGCTGCAACTGAACACTTTGGAATTCAATAGGTACGAGCAAGTTTTTACCTACCATTCAGCTTCATCGTATATAAATGTTTTACCCTAGAATTAGGATGTTATTTTCTTACATCTTGTTGCTCTATTGTCACTTTGCCATCTACCATACTAACGTTAGATTATTCATGTGGCTTTCTTGTTGTTGCTGGAGCATTATCCTCCAGCACCTTCCAAAAATTATAAAACACATTTTGAATGTGAAGTTCTTCGATTGTCGTAGTGATTCAGCAAGCGAATTGAAAGTGTCCAAATATTGAAATTTAATCGTCCTAAATGACAACCATTACCCATTAATTCTGTAACAAGAAGAAAAATATTCTTCTAGTTCCAATTGAAAGTAGCCCAATTATTAGGCTAGACCACTAAAGTTGGATTTCGAGGCCAAAACCAAAATGAGGGACGAAATATACTCCGAGTACTACAAGATAAGACGAGACAAAATCCAGCGTGGTGTTTTTGGTGTACCTTGACCTAATAAGTTTGAAATCATATTCGGCTATTTTAATGTTGCTGCTGTATACTTCTTCGTCAAATCAAATAGAGCTTTGTTAGGACGGCGCCAACACACAAAAGTCGTTAAAGCCAAAAAATGGAGAGAAAAAAACAAGAGTTTCTCCGTCCATCAACAAGCAAATATTTGCAATTTTAAAGTGACAGATAACAGACCCTTTAGCCGTTATATTTGGAAGGCCAAATACATATAGAGCCTATTAAACTTGGCTTAATTTTTTATTTTGGCACTTTAACTAACTCTTATTTCATTTTGGCCCTCCAACCCCAATTTTTGTGTTCCACTTTAACACAAAAGCTGACTAGATTTAGTGTGTGATTTGCCTCACCCTTTAGGCGCGTGAGGGATATTTTTTCAGCCAAATTTCATACTCTCAACGTAGAGGCGGATCTAGAATTTAAATCCTATGGATTCAATTTTAATGTTTTTAACATTGAACCCATTATATTTTTAAAGTTAT
>MU776791.1:6461-35135 GCA_026770625.1 Nicotiana glauca
TCTAAAATTAAAGAGTAATTAATTTCTATTTTTGGTATTTTCTAATTAATACAAAAAATGGTATTTTGTTTTGATTTTCTTTGCTTTATTTTCCAAAAATAAAAACAAATCATGGTATTTCCACACAATTATCAACAAGTTTTCACACAAAAATTATTTTTTGCATATATATTTTGGAATAATTTGTTTGGGGCAAAAATCACGTGCTCACACACAGAGATTAAGAAATCCACCTTTTAGCATTAATTAGCAATGGAATTGACCATATTAACCTTTACTATCTCACATAAACACTCCTAACACATATTCCAACACTATTTACTCCAAGGACAATGTAGGAAAAAATAATTAATTCATTCTTGAAATCTGAAAAAATCACTTATTTTGGACCACAAAAAAAGGCCAAAAAATCACTTATTTTGGACCGGAAGGAGTATATTTTTTCAACTTGTGTATAACTAATACTTGTATTAGTTATACCTCATACATGTCATTATCCTATGCATAAATAATGCATAAAAAACCATGGCATTAGTAATACTAAGGATTTAATGCATGCATTAGCATGGTTAAAGACAAAATTATCCTTAAAGTCCCTTAAAGCTAGAAAATATGGAGGGCATTTTGGTAAGCAACTATTTTTCTTAAAAATTATGCAATGAATTATAATTTTAATACACCACACCAAAAAATAGGTAAGAAATAATATTTGCATAATTAATGCTTGCATTACTAACACATGCATTACTAATGCATGCATTACTAATACACCTTATTCCGCACTATTCTTATATACCCTACCAAACGACCCCTTAGAGTTTATAATAAACGCACACTATATGTATAAGAATCAGTACATGTTATCTTGGATGAAAATAACACTACGGCCGATAAAGGAATTATTGCAAGGGATGAAGATCAAATTCAAGAAATTCAGGAGACAAATCTCAAGAGTCGACTAATAAACCTGATGGTGTCATGGAGTCAACTAATGAGATTAGCAATAGCCAATCGGAATCTCGGAAGGAGTCAACTACTCATACAAGTACAATTCGTCCAAATGAATGAAGAAGTGAACCAGAATATCCTCAAAAGTTTATCATAGGAGACCCAAGTGAAGGAATAAAAACCAAGGGAGCTCTCAAGAAGAAAGCAAACACAGCACTAATTTCCAAGATTAAACCAAAGAAAATAGAGGAAGCTCTGAAAGACTCAAGCTGGTTACAAGCAATGCAGGAAGAGCTAGATCAATTTGATAAAAATCAAGTGTGAAACAACTACCTAAGCCTGAAAACGCTACTGTAATTGGAACAAAACGGGTTTTCAGAAATAAGATAAATGAGGATGGAAAGATTGTGAGAAAAAAAGCTAGATTAGTAACTCAAAGATACTCACAACAAGAAGGAGTCGACTACGATGAAACCTTTGCCCCAGTAGCTCGACTGGAATCAATACGAATTCTTCTTGCATACGCATCCTTTAAAAAATTTAGGCTCTTTCAGATGGATGTCAAAAGTGCCTTTTTAAATGGTTTCATTGAGGAGGAAGTATATGTAAAACAACCTTCTGGATTTAAATATTCGAAGTTTCCCTACCATGTGTATAAATTGACCAAAGCATTGTATGGACTCAAATAAGCTACACGAAACAAGCTACACGAGCAAGGTACGGACGACTCAGCTCATTTCTTCTTGATCACAGATTTACAAGAGGTAAAGTAGACACTACCCTTTTTATTAAAAGATCATTAGAAGGTAATCTCATAATTCAAGTTTACGTTGATGATATCATTTTTGGTAGTGCTAATCATCTTCTGTGCAAGGAATTTTTAAATCTTATGCAAAGTGAGTTTGAAATGAGTATGATGGGAGAGCTAACACTCTTTCTTGGACTTCAAATTCAACAATCTGAAGAAGGAACGTTTATATGTCAGACAAAATACACAAAGGAGTTAATTCAGAAGTTCGGTATGAGTAGTGCTAAAGTTATTGGCACACCAATGAGTCCATCAACGAGTCTTGACAAAGGTGAACAGGGAAATCCTGTTGATGAAACTAAATATCGTGGAATGATTGGCTCCCTTCTTTATCTAACTGCTAGTCGACCAGATATTATGTTTAGCGCCTGTAAATGTGCCAGGTTTCAGTCAGCTCCTAAAGAATCACATCTAACTACAGTAAAGAGAATTATTTGTTATCTCATTGGAACCGTTTCCCACAAATTATGTTATCCACGCTCTAACAATATTAAACTAGACGGTTTTCCAGATATTGATCTTGCATATGATAAGGAAGACAGAAAAAGCACCAGCGGAACATGTCAATTACTTGAAAAGGCACTGATATCTTTGAATAGTAAAAATCAAGGATCAGTTGCTATCCACAACAAAGGCTGAGTATATCGCCATTGGACAATGTTGTGCACAAGTATTATGGATGTCTCATCAATTGGGTGACCGAAATATTATTCAAACTCATTCTAATTTTCTGTGATAACTCTAGTGCCATATGCCTCTCAAAAAATTATGTACATTGATAATAGGCTAAATGTAAGTAATTTAGCTATTGTTTATGCTTCCGCTTGATTATATTCCAATGTCATAATATGGTTAATTGATGAAAAATAGGCTCTAATTGTGAATTGTATACATTGCAGGATGAGGAGCTAATATGACGATTTCAAGAGGCTATTGGAACTATTTACGAGCAAGAACGACCCCTCAGAGCTGAGTGCGCGCAAGGACGAGACAAAGAATGGAAGAAATGATGGCCCAGGTGCGCGAGCTCATGCGCAAAGTCGCGCGAGTTAAGGAGCTGGAGGCAGATTGATGCGCGAAGGAAGTGCGAGCTCGCGCTAGGCCCAGTCCGGAAAAGACTTATTCAGGGGCAGAATTGAAAATCTATAGAGAAACCCACTTAACCTATATAAAGTCAAGCTCGCCCAAGGTTAAATTATCAAGGTTTTCATAGGCTAGTGCAAGAAATAGAGAGGCAAAAGGCAAGGAGGAGATTTGACCATCAAGTTCTTCGTTTCTTCTCTTTGTTTTTGCTATTTGTGATGAAATTGAACCTATTTGTGATGAACACTAGTATGAGTGGATAAAACCCATTGTTCTAGGGTCATAGGTAAAACATGAATGTTGTTGTTTGAGGTCTAATTTGACAAAGTTGGTTTATCATATTGGGTTATTTATTTAATTCTGCTTTTAATTATTTTGCTGAGTAGCTAACAGTAAAATACTATCTACGAATCTTTAGTTGAACTCGAAAGTGGGAACTTTAGGTTGCATATAGAATTAAATAGAGCAAGTTCTTGAACCCGGGCCTCGGGGAACGGATTCGCAATTGGGATAGACATATACCCAATTGCCTTGCTTGGTTGAAATACAAGAATTGTAATTACATTCTTGTTAATCTTAATTCCATAGACATATAGGCATTGAGTTAGCTTGAATAGGCGAGTAAGAACTCAACAAATTCTTATGAGTAATATCAACCTTGTCAATCAATAACCCGGATAAATTGATTAGTCATTTTAAGCCAATAACACAACACGATTGTTAACTAGCTCGTGACCCTAGAATATCCTCTCCTACTGTTTGTTACTCGAAATCATCATTTGTTTGGTTAATTGCTATAGTTAGATTATTTCTTGATAGTTTAGGTAGTAAAACAATTACATCTCTATTTTGTGAAAAACCCTCTTGGATAGATAAAGTAATTGGGTTTGAATCAGCCAGCAGTTAATCAAAAGTCTTCGTGGGAACGATACTCTACACACTACTGTATTACTTGACGATCACGTGCACTTGCGTGAGTATTTTTGGTCGCAACAAGTTTTTGGCACCGTTGACGGGGACTTAAAAATTAGCTACTTGACTAAATTGAGCTTTTATTATTTATTTATTCGAGTTTTAACTTTTAGTTCACTTTGTTTGTGCTAATACAAGATTTTCTATTGAATGCGAAGAAGTAGAAGCGCAAACAATCTCCTTCCTCTCGATCCCAAAATTGAACGAACACTTCACAGATTGAGGAGGGAGTTGGACGCTAGAACTAGAATTGAAAGAGAGTTGGACATCATAGTTCAACCACAACCAATTGAGATGGCAGGTAATAAGGAATGCGCGGTGATTGAAGCCGCAAGGCCCAATCTGGCTAATATGACTCAGGCCATTGTGAAGCCTGATATCACTGGGCACTTTGAGCTGAAACAATACATGGTGCAGCTGATCCAGTCCACAGAGCAATTTGTGGGTCTACCTCATGAAGACCTGCAGAGGCATATTCAGAATTTTCTAGAAATTACGGATACTTACAACTATTCGAACGTTTCCAAGGACTATGTGAGGCTGACAATTTTCCCCTTCTCTCTGATAGGGGAGGCTAAGGAGTGGTTGAATAAGGAGCCAGTGAATTCAATTAGCACTTGGGATAATTTGTCAAGGAAATTCTTAATCAATTTTTCCTCCACTAAGAAAACAAAGGTACTGAGGAGTCAAATTCTTGGGTTCGAACAACGAGCTGGCGAGACACTTCGTCAAGCATGGGAAAGGTACAAGAAGATGCTCAGAGATTGTCCATATCATTGTCAGAAGGACGAGGTATTTTGTCACACGTTTGTAGATGTGTTAGATTATGCGTCAAAGATGAATCTTGATTCAGCTTGTGGGGGTAGTTGCATGGCCCGACCGTACAGTGAAATCCAACTCTTGTTGAATACCTTCATGGCTAATGATAATAACTGGAAAGGTGAGGGTGACTCACTACGGGCAATTAAGCAAAAAGCATCTGGATTGCTTGAGCTCGACGACTTGTCAGCCATGAGAGCCGATATTGCAAAGTTGGCCAATTAGATGACCAGGATGACAATGCAGCAACCTCAATAGATGCAACAAGTTCAGCAGATAGCTATTTGCTATGAACTGTGTAGAGACAGTCATATGAGTGATATGTGCCCCACGAATCCTTAATCCATATACTATGTGGGGCAGCAGAACAGAGGTCCACCGAATCAGCATGCACAATACGGGAATTCTTACAATCCAAATTAGAGGAATCATCCCAACTTCTCATGGGGTGGAAATCAGCAGAATCAGAATCAGCATAGACCCCAAGGGGGTTTCAGTCAGCCTTAGAGACCTCCCCAACAAATGGAAGAGAGCACCAACGATTTGCTAAAGAAGTTGTTGATTGACAATCAGCAGCTCAGGACCGACTTCAGAAATCTTGAGAGGTAGATGGGGCAGTTAGCAACAAATCAAAACACTAGACCTGCAGGCACTCTCCCCAGTGATACAGAAAAGAATCTACAAGTGAATGCAGTTACACTTAGAAACAGGAGGGAGCTTGAGGAAGTGCCAAAGAAAAGGAAAGATAAGCCCGTACCTGAGGGGGAGTTGATCCCTAAAGTGACAAACGAGCCAATGAAGAATGCTGAAACTCCAGAGCCAGTGGAGGCCCCGAGGCCACCACCCCCTTCCCCCAGAGGTTGCAGAAAAATAATGATGATCGCATGTTCAGCAAATTTCTCTCCATATTGAGTCAGGTTCAATTGAATATCCCACTTGTTGATGTACTTCGTGAAATTCCAAATTATGCTAAGTACATAAAAGATATAGTGTCTCATAATAGGAGATTGACTGAATTTAAGACAGTTTCACTTACTAAGGAGTGCACTTCTAGGGTCTAAAATAAGCTATCTCAAAAGCTTAAGGATCCTGGCAACTTTACGATTCCTGTGTGCATTGGTAATATTGATGTGGGTCGTGCTCTTTGTGATTTGGGGGCAAGCATAAATCTTATGCCCCTATCTTTGTTCAAACAATTTGGTCTGGGAGCTCCAAGGCCAATAACTATGATGTTGCAGCTGGCTGACAGGTCGATAGCACACCCTGAGGGGGTGATTGAAGATGTATTGCTGCAGATTGGGAAATTCATCTTCCCTGCTGATTTCATTATCCTAGACTATGAGGCTGATGAACTGGTCCCAATCATATTGGGGCGACCTCTCTTGGCTACTGGTGATACAATTATCAAAGTGAGAGAGGGAAAGATAATATTGAGGGTAGATGATGAGGAAGCAGTTTTCAATGTCTACAAAGCCATCCAACTTCCCCGCCACTATGAGGAGCTCTCAATGAAATCTGTCGTTGAGGTTGATGAGCAGGTTCATGATGCGAGTGGTTATCTAGACGATTCTCTAGAGAAAGCACTTATGTTGTTTAATAGCCTGTGGAATGATGAGGAGGTTGAGGAGATGATGCACATCCTTGACACATATTGTGCATACATGCAGGGGATACACCCCTTTGAGCCCTTGAATAGGCCAGAGGGACCTCCTCCAAAGCCGTCAATTGAGGAAGCCCGAAATTGGAGCTTAAACCTCTCCCATCTCACCTGCAATATGCTTATTTGGGCGACTCTGACACCCTGCCTGTTATTGTTTCTTTTGACTTATCTAAATTGCAGGAAGAAAAGCTATTGAGAGTGCTACGTGAGCACAAGCACACACTTGGGTGGACGATGTCTGACATTAAGGGCATTAGTCCAGCCTTTTGCATGCACAAAATCCTCATGGAGGATGGACATAAGCCCAGTGTTGAGCAATAATGCCGACTCAATCCAATCATAAAATAGGTGGTAAGAAAAAAAGTGATTACGTGGCTTGATGCAGGTATTGTATTTCCTATCTCAGACAACAAATGGGTAAGCCCCGTTCAATGTGTCCCCAAGAAAGGGGGGATGACTGTAGTGGTTAATGAGAATAATGATTTAATCCCTACAAGAACTGTCACCTGGTGGAGAATTTGCATTGACTATAGAAAATTGAACAATCCCACCCGGAAGGACCACTTTCCCCTCCCCTTTATTGACCAAATGCTTGATAGATTAGCTGGCCAGGAGTACTACTGCTTTTTAGATGGTTACTCGGGGTATAATCAGATTGCTATAGCCCCAGAGGACCAAAAGAAGACCACTTTTACGTGTCCTTATGGCACGTATGCCTTCAAGAGAATGCCCTTTGGTCTTTGTAATGCACCTGCGACTTTTCAAAGGTGTATGATGGCCATTTTTACTGACATGGTTGAGAGGTTTGTAGAAGTATTCATGGATGATTTTTTTGTGTTTGGATTTTCTTTTGATAACTGCTTGATGAACCTTGATAAAGTACTTGCTAGGTATGAAGAGACTAACTTGGTGCTAAACTGGGAAAAGTGCCATTTCATGGTATGTGAAGGTATAGTTTTGGGGAACAAGGTGTCCAAAGATGGTTTGCAGGTGGACAAGGCAAAGGTGGAAACGATTGAAAAATTGCCTCCACCGATATCTGTCAAAGGCATTTGCAGTTTCTAGGGCCATGCAGGTTTTTATCGTCGTTTCATTAAAGATTTCTCGAAAATTACCTCTCCCTTGTGCAGGTTGCTTGAGAAGGATGTCGCCTTCAGATTTGATGATGCCTGTCAGAAGGCATTTGAGGAGCTGAAGGGAATTTGGTGACTGCACCAATCATAATTGCTCCGGATTGGGATCAACCATTTGAGTTGATGTGTGATGCGAGTGACTTGGCTATTGGAGCTGTTTTGGGGCAAAAAAGAAATAAAATCTTCCACTCCATCTACTATGCAAGCAAAACTCTAAGTCCAGCTCAGATGAACTACACAGTCACTGAAAAAGAGCTGCCTGCAGTGGTCTGGGAGTTTGACAAGTTTCGGTCATATCTTGTGGGGACCAAAGTCATCGTCTATACAGATCATTCAGCTATCAGATACCTGTTTGAGAAGAAGGATGCCAAGCCGAGACTGATTCGGTGGGTCCTACTCTTGCAAGAGTTTGATTTAGAGATCCGAGATTGCAAAGGAATGGAGAATCAAGTGGCTGATCACTTATCCAGATTAGAAAATCGGAACCATGTGGCTGAAGGGGGTGCAATCAAAGAAACATTCCCTGATGAGAAGCTATTAGCAATCACCTCAAGCACAGCCCCGTGGTATGCAGATTATGTGAACTTTACTGCAAGTGGGGTGACACCACCAAAATTGACACCAGACAATAGAAGAAGGTTCTTGCATGACGTGAGGATCTACATGTGGGATGAGCCATTCTTATACAGGATCTGTGCAGATCAGCTGGTGCGGAGATGTGTTCCGGAGGAGGAAATGAGTGATACTTCATAGCTGTCATGCCTTGCCATACGGAGGTCATCACGGTGGAGACAGGACCACCCAGAAAGTGCTACAATCAGGTTTCTATTGGCCGAACTTGTTTAGGGATGCACACGCCTTTGTTAAAATGTGTGACAAGTGCCAAAGAACAGGAACGATCACGAAGAAGCACAAGATGTCGCTGCAAAGTATTCTGGTAGTGGAGCTCTTTGATGTTTGGGGAATTGACTTCATGGGACCGTTTCCATACTCTAACGATCATAGGTACATCTTGGTGGCAGTTGACTATGTGTCTAAGTGGGTGGAGGCCATTTCTCTTCCCACTAATGATGTAAAGGTGGTGGTAAGCTTTGTCAGAAAGCACATCTTCACACGCTTTGGAACTCCCAGAGTGTTGATCAGTAATGGAGGAACGCATTTCTACAATAAACTGTTGAACAATGTTCTTGCAAGGTACGGAGTCAAGCACAGGGTCTCCACTGCCTATCACCCCCAGACGAGTGGTCAAGTGGAAGTTTCAAACAGATAGGTAAAGCAGATTTTTGAGAAAACAGTGAGTGCAAATAGAAAAGATTGGGCTGGGAAGTTAGACAACGCATTATGGGCATATCAAACTGCATACAAGACTCTCATAGGTTCTTCTCCGTATAAATTAGTGCATGGGAAGGCATGTCATTTGCCTGTGGAACTTGAACACAAAGCCTATTGGGCAATAAAAAGGCTGAATATGGATGGGGACTTAGCTGGAGAGAAGAGGTTGCTGCAACTCAACGAGCTGGATGAGTTTCGATTGCACGCATATGAGAATTCCAAATTGTATAAAGAGAAGACTAAGAAGTGGCATGACAAGCACATTCAACATCGAGAGTTCGAGCCAGGGAAAGAAGTTCTTTTGTTCAATTCGAGGTTGAAGCTTTTTCCTAGAAAGCTTAAATATCGTTGGTCAGGCCCTTATGTTGTAGTAAGTGTGAAACATCATGAAGCCGTAGAGTTAAGGGATATGAGTTCAACTGGTACTTTCTTGGTGAATGGTCAAAGGATAAAACATTACTGGGGTGGTGACTTTGCACGTCACAAGACCTCGGTGGACTTGACGGATGCTTGAGAACGGGTTGAGTCGTGTCGTGATGTTAAATCAGGCGCTAGATGGGAGGCAACCCATTGAATTGTTGTAACCATCGTGCCACGACGTTAAATAAGGCGCTAGTTGGGAGGCAACCCAATGATAGTAGTAGTGTTTGATTTTGTATTTTGGCATACTAACTAATGCAGGTGACGAAGGGCGGGTGAAAAGACCATCGACCAGGGGCAATACAGGTGAAAAAAGTACAAAATAATGAGTGCCCAGGAGCGCGACTTCACGCTAACTTCGTACAAAAGTTCGCACTAACTGGGCAAACATTCTTCCTGAGAAGCTCAAAGGCGCGCGAAGGAAGCGCGAGCTCGCGCATGTGTTCGCGCATCTCACTGCCTGGCCAGCGCGAGTTAGCTCTAGTCTTCGCGCTAGCCCGTCAAAATTCCGGCATCTTTTTGTGTGTTTTTAATTTTTATTTTGTTTTAATTTGTTTACCCTTTAGACTAAATTACCCCCCCCCCAATAACTTTTCCCCCGTACTTGAACCCCCCTAATTCAACAAAAGACCTCCAAACCCCAAACCCTTCGTTCCCCCCATTCAAACAAAACAAAAATTGAAATCCCCAGCCCCTTCCTACACCAGTCATCCCAAACTACAAAATCCCAGCCCACATCCCGTCCCCCATTCCAACGATTCGCCCACCCATCTTCTTCCCCATTCTCCCTCGCCACAGGTATGAACCCTAGTTTCTTTGTTTCTCTTTTTCATCTCTTTTTCTATTGTTAATTTATTTTTCAGATTTTGTTTGTTGTATTCTTATGATTATGTTGTAGTAATTGTACTTAGATGTTGTGTAGAAACAATGTATATTGGTGTTGGTGGATGATAAGTGTGGGGTGGAATCCCACTTGATTTGTGGTGTTGGTGACTACATGTGGGTGGTTTTTGTTCTAAACCTCTTCAAAGGTGTTCTGAAGGCCTAATGCCCACAAGGTGTTTGTGGAAAGGTCCCAATGAGCATGATTATGTAGTTGTGACCACTTTTGCGTGTGAAGTCTGAGTAACCGCATTAAGTCACAATATTTTTGTTGGGCTGGGCTAATGTGTTCCCGTTTTGCAGGTATCATGGCACCATCGCGAAAACGCCAAGCCACAGGTCTATCATCCAGCCGCCAAGCTGGCACATCTAGGACACAAGGGGCAGCCCCTGCACACCCCTATGACAGCAGCAAATTTATTTCGGCTGAGGCTCGGGCCTGCTTTGCGGAGAAGGCCACTAAAAAAACAATTCCGGAGAGGGGCATTGACATCCGTTCAGTCAAGGAGCGCTGCCCCCATATGTATTCAGAGTTGATGGCGAGGGGTTTGCAGGCCTTCATTGATGAGCCAAGGGAGGCCAATGCAATGGTTGTGAGAGAATTCTATGCTAATATGCCAGAGCATATAGACAATGTGGTCACGGTGCGCCGCAAGGCAGTAGATGCCTCCATTGAGGTGATACGCACAGCATATCAGTTGCCTGATCCTCTACCCGAGAATACAGACTTTTATGAGTATGGCAAAAATCCAACAGACGCCAAGTGGGAGCGCTTGTTTGATGATATCTGCACACCTGAAAAAATGGTGGAGTGGATGGAACGCGGTGAGAAGTTCCACTCCTCCGTCTTAACTCCAGAGGAGAAGAGCTGGTTATATGTGATTAACAGTCGCCTTATTCCCTCCAAAAATACTACGGAGGTGAATGGACCCCGGGCTGTATTGATTTGGTGTTTCATCAAGGGTCTTCCCTTCGATATGGCCAAGGTGATCCACGACGAAATATTTATTAGGAGATCCCAACTCAGGTATGGGTTCTTTTTCCCCTCTTTGGTGACTAAGCTTTGCAGGTAAGTGCAGGTGCCCGAAAATCTTCGTGCGGATGGGCTAGTAAAGAAAAGCCACCAGATCCGACCGGAAAAGAGCACCACGGTACTAGCCCTAGCAGCAGCAGCAGGTGGAGCGGCTGAGAGTGTCTTTGATGCATCAGAGGACAAGGAGGCTAAACAAATGAATATGGATGGCGAAATGCAGTCCCATGCGCCCAGCAACAGCTGCAGCACCATCAGGAGCAGCGTCCTCTTCAGGAACTGCCAGAGTGTCCCCGTTCACAGCATTGGAGCAGGAGGTAGCTGGTTTATGAACCTCCATGACTGATTTGGGCACTTGTTTAGACATGATAGCTGACCGACAAGTAAAGTCGGAGAAGAAGTTCATGGGTTGGCTGCGAGCTTTGGGGCGTGCGTGCAACATAAGCCCAGACACCGTCTCCGACCAGGAGTGAGACTTCAGGGAAGTTCCCATACTTCACTGTTCTTTCAATTTTAAGCCATGGGGACATGTCTTTATCTTTAAGTGTGGGGTGGGGGTACTTCGTTGCATGTATGTGTATCAATTGATTGTTAGGCTTTGATTTGTTTTGTGTTGTTTGGCTTTGATAGTGTTGGTGTTAAGTAGGAATCATTAGTTTAAATAGATGGGTGGCTCGGCCCGACGATGGATCCCTTTCGACAGGGTTCTTAAGGGACTGAGTCGAGAAAAAAAACAGATAGGTGGAAAATATGGAAAATATGTAGACTCTTCCTGACGACGGATCTTGTAGACAATTTTCTTGAGGAAAGTTAGTCTAGAGAAAACAACAAAAAGATTTTTTATTTTTTCTTAGGTAGTGTTGTAACTCCCCCTTGGTTTTTCTTTAGGCCACGGTTCTTTTCCAAGGGTTTAATTTGAACCGGGTATAGGTAGTTTTTTTTTATTTTGTGTTTTTTATTTTATTTTGTAGATTAGGTTAATGGGCTACGAGCTGGAGAATCAAAAGAGAACCCATAGCGTTGACACACTTGAACACAATAGACCCCTAGAGTATAACGCTTAGTCTTATTTGTTGAATCTCACTAAAGTACCTTAATCTGTATATTTGTTACTGAATTGAATGCTCGTAACGGAGCGTCTTGATGAGCTGATCTGGATGAGTCATATGCCATGTGTGGTGAGTTCTTGTGTAGTCCATGTATTGTACTTGTGTCTGGAACTTACCCAGTATGTGAGTTGAAGCGAAATTTTAGGTGATGCTTGGTTTGAAAAATAATTTTAGGCTTTCTTTGATCCTTTTGAGCTTAATTACTTATCACAAATAAAATTATCCCTAGTTAACTCTTTTGAGCCTATAGACTTTTGTTTGGCACCCGCATTACAAGCCTATACCCTTTTTATTCTTAATTGATCTTGTTTTGATCCTTTTACCTCTTAAAGCACTTTAATGGTGAGATGAGCGCTAAAAGAAGTAAGAAGGAACTAAGTGAGGGGTGGCTTTTGAGTGGAACCAATAAAAGGATGAAATGTGCACTTGTTTTGTAAACTAATACACCACTAGCGGAAATTGAGTGAAAAGAAGAATAAACTAAAGAAAAAAAAAACTAAAAAAAAGGGAGAGATGAATACATTGTGTCTTGTTCCAGCTAGTGGGTGTGAATTAATAGAGTGCTTAAAGAAAAAGGGAGTATTTGTGGGGTGATATTTTTGTGAAAGTAAGGTGGGTTGAAGAGTTTGCGCTTAAATTGATTATGTGATGTGTTAAAGTGCTTAGGAGGGTTAGTCACTATTCCTAAATATATCCTACCCATCCCTTAGCCCACATTACAACCATGAAAAAGTCCTAATTGATTTTAGATCGAGTGAGCCTACATTAGTAGAGATTTATATTAAGGGCAAGTTTATGGTACCAATTGCATGCATGTGACTTCTTTTGTGAGGGTGAGTGATTTCTTTGATATATGTGAGTATATGACTCGATTTCAATTTTCGTTGATGTGATTGTGAGGGCATATGATTCGTGAAGGAAAATCAAGTTTTGACTTCTGTGTAGAGTACTTTGAGGAAGTATGAATATTGCATGGCACTTGAGAGTCGACTTTTGATGCTGGGATTGTTCATTGCTAGGTGTAATGTATGTAAATTGTTCTGGGTGTAATACGTTAGGGGAAATGGTTGAGTGAAGGAACCTCTAGACAGTATAGTTTGATTGCTCGAGGACTAGCAATGAATTAAGTGTGGGGTGTTGATAATAGGCTAAATCTAGGTAATTTAGCTATTGTTTATGCTTCCGCTTGATTATATTCCAATGTCATAATATGGTTAATTGATGAAAAATAGGCTCTAATTGTGAATTGTGTACATTGCAGGATGATGAGCTTATGTGATGCTTTCAAGAGGCTATTGGAACTATTTACGAGCAAGAACGACCCCTCAGAGCTGAGTGCGTGCAAGGACGAGACAAAGAATGGAAGAAATGATGGCCCAGGTGCGCGAAGTCGCGCGAGTTAAGGAGCTGGAGGCAGATTGATGCGCGAAGGAAGTGCGAGCTCGCGCTAGGCCCAATCCGGAAAAGACTTATTCAGGGCAGAATTGGAAATCTGGAGAGAAACTCACTTAACCTATATAAAGTCAAGCTCGTCCAAGGTTAAATTATCAAGGTTTTTATAGGCTAGTGCAAGAAATAGTGAGGCAAGAGGCAAGGAGGATATTTGACCATCAAGTTCTTCTTTTCTTCTGTTTGTTTTTGCTATTTGTGATGAAATTGAACCTATTTGTGATGAACACTAGCATGAGTGGTTAAAACCCATTGTTCTAGGGTCATGGGTAAAACATGAATGTTGTTGTTTGAGGTCTAATTTGACAAAGTTAGTTTATCATATTGGGTTATTTATTTAATTCTGCTTTTAATTATTTTGCTAAGTATCTAACAGTAAAATACTATCTACGAATCTTTAGTTGAACTCGAAAGTGGGAACGTTAGGTTGCATATAGAATTAATTAGAGCAAGTTCTTGAACCCGGGCCTCGGGGAACGGATTCGCAATTGGAATAGGCATATACCCAATTTTCTTGCTTGGTTGAAATACAGGAATTATAAATGTATTCTTGTTAATCTTAATTCCATAGACATATAGGTATTGAGTTAACTTGAATAGGCGAGTAAGAACTCGACATATTCTTATGAGTAATATCAACCCTGTCAATCAATAACCCAGATAAATTGATTAGTCATTTTAAGCCAATAACACAACACGATTGTTAACTAGCCCGTGACCCTAGAATATCCTCTCCTACTGTTTGTTACTCGAAATCATCATTTGTTTGGTTAATTGCTATAGTTAGATTATTTCTTGATAGTTTAGGTAGTAAAACAATTACATCTCTATTTTGTGAAAACTTGGATAGATAAAGTAATTGGGTTTGAATCAGTCAACAGTTAATCTCAAGTCTTCGTGGGAACGATATTCTACTCACTACTTTATTACTTGACGATCACGTACACTTGCGTGAGTGTTTTTGGTCGCAACATGCATCACTCTAGGGCTAATCATATAGACATCAAGCATCATTTCATTAGATATCATGTTCTTAAGGAAATATAGAATTATCTTTTGTTGGTACTACTGATCAATTAGCATATATTTTTACTATGCCTTTACTTGAAGATAGATTTTTCTTTTTAAGAGAATTACTTGGTATTATTTCCATTTACCATTATTATTAGGACCTATGTGATATTGTTATATCTTGTATTCCTCTCGGTTCCCCCTCTTAAAGTCTATAAACCCTTGGTGAGAATATTTTATGCCAATCTTCGCTCTAGTAAGTCTGACAAGTTAGAATCCTTAGTGTTAGGAAAGTGCATCGTTCTTGATTGTGCCATGTTTGACTCAAATTTTCAGTGTATGTGTTCTGGTTTTCCCATGTTTTTCAAAAATTCTTGGCTTGATGACTTTGAAATTACCTTTGATCAAGAAAAATGTTGTATTGCTGAGTGTTCATCTGTTTCCCTCCCTAACCAGTTAGGTCCAAATGATGTTAGCTTTGAAACTCGTGTTCTAGCCCACATTGTTGCAACTACTCTGCTCCCTCGTATTGGCTCTTCTCCACCTTCTCTCAACGAGATACCATTTTTGTCTTCTGCCTTATGACCAAACTCAAGATCAAACTGTCCTCCTGGGTCATAAACTCTATGATTGAAAGTGCTGATGATCCCACCAGTCTGCCCTATGGCACGGCCATCACTCACATTCTGGAAGCTCACAATATCTTTGTCTCTGAATATCCCTTCTCCTCTATTTCAAAATCTTACAATTCTAAGGCGTTTGCTAGTATGGGGTATATGTGTGTGTGTGTATGTGTGTGTGTGTGTATGAATGGCTCCTGGATTAAGAAACGGGAAGGTAAAGTCAAGCATGTTCAACCTGATCCCAAGATCAAAGCCTTTGTTTCCCATCACAGTCTTAGTAATCCTAACCTTGCCGAGAAACCGACTGTCATTGACAACCAGCTGAACACTCTCAAAGATCTCCTTGTTGCTACCCAGTCCACTGTTGGGGACATACATGCAATCTCCAAAGAGACATGGTCTGATGTTTAAAAAATAAGGGTTACAATTCTCATAGTTAGGGAAAAAGCAGTCAAGGCATTCAAGGAAGTACACGACATGCTTAATAGAGTGACAGTCTCAGCTAATGCCAGCTTTGAACAACTGAAGGAGGCAATTTGCAACACTCTTACTTATTTCTTACGTCATTAGTGTGGAAGTTTCAAACAATATTTTTTGCTGTGATTTTTTGGACATGATAACCAGTCGTTGGATGATTTTTTTTCTTTGTTTTGCTATAACTCTGCATGCCTCTCATGCATCTTATGTTATATATTCTGCTTTAGTATCTGGTGTATTCTTGTTTTTATCCTCTCTTTGTTGATGTCAAAAAAGGGGAGAAGGCTATACATATATTCGTGCAGGTACATCCATTGTAGGGGGGAGTCGACTATAGATCCTACAGGAGAAGTCAACTAGAAGAAGTAGTCCTAATGGCATCCATTGAGGGGAGTAAAATACAGGAAAGTTAACTGGTATATATATATATATATATATATATATATATATATATATATATATATATATATATATATATATATTCACATCATCAAATGGGGAAGATTGTTAGGTTTTAGTTTTAATGATGAACAATAATATAATTGCTTTTGGTGTAGGAACTCAAGGAAATCAACCAAGATCGAAGTGCAAAAAGAGAAGCAATCAAAGTTGAAGGAAGAAATCTATCCGATATTGATTTAAGCATTCAAAAGGATTGATTGAAGAAATCAAAGGAAAGGAATCAGCGTTAAAAAGGAAAAGAAGCACTGAAGATCCAGCAAGATAATCAATCAGAAGCTATTACTGGAAGGACCAAGATTTAAGGAGCAAATCTGACAGCTATCAAGACTTAAAGATGGAAAGTTGTCAAAGTTCACACATCAAGGAAGAGTAACGGGAATTAACCTTATTCTTGGAAAGAATTAATTTCTTCCAAGGATCAAATCTCTTCAGTTTCAACAGTATCCTACAAAGTATTTATATGCAACCTTAGAGTTGGAGACATATACTTTGATCGAACCATCTACCTTCTTTTTATTCTACTCCAAACAAGCATTGTAGTTTCATTAGATCTGTTGTGTAACTAAGTGAGAGAAGAAAAAGAGATAAACACTGGTGAGGCATTGTATCAAGAAAAGAGAAGAGAGATATAGAGACTAAGTTATTGGTGTAAAGCTACGTCATTCAATCTGTACTCACGAAACAACGATTACTGAAAGAGAACACCCTTGCAACTCAAGGGGACTGGACTAGGATTCACATTGAATCCTAACCAGTATAAAAATCTCTGCGTCTTTACTTCCTGCATTTAAATTCTGCATTTATTATTATTATCTTATCCTTATCTCAAGTCGACTAATTGTTGATCTAATCAACTATTGATAAAAGTTGTTAAAAATAAGCAATCCCCCCCCCCCCCCCCCCAATATTACATCAAATAGGCAAATGAAGATCATCTTAAGAAGCTAGGTCGTTTTCTTCTGCAAATATGTTTCACTCCTACTTTATATTATTGTTTCTTCCAAATGCTAATTTTACTATCAATCTATACTACTCATTATGCTAGGAAAACACTATATCAATGTCCCACCTCCCACCTTCTACAACTTCATCATATCTTGTCGATCTTCATATCTAAAAAATATTTTTCCTAAATATTTTGGACAAGTAATTGTTTACACCATGTCCCAAAAGTACCTTTTTGAAAATGAAAGCAACGGTTCGGTCGATTTGCTCATTTTCTTCACAGTGTGGTAGACATACATCTCTCATAATCATATCATTGCATACAATTGAATCACTCCTTGATCTAGAGTTATCACAAAGTAATTGCTCTTTACATGTAAACCCCACTGAATTAAACCAATTATCTGAACACATCAAAAAAATTTACAAAGTAGAGAAGAAAATATGAATGAGCAAATTAAAGCAAATAGAAACTCTCAAACTAATGGTCTTTCTGATCTATCTGATGAACTCTTGCTGAGATTAAACATGCATGTTCCTGTAGATATTTGCTTCTCTTTACATGGAGATTTAATTGGTGACATGTTATTCACATTCCAATATTTACTCCCACTTTTAATCTCTTCTCCATAAACCCAATTTCCCTCTTCTTTTTTCTTCTCAAATCCATCAGTCTCTGAACATGAAATCGTAACCTTTCTCCAGTTGCACCAGATTCTCAACATGATATAAAGCAAAACCATGCATATAACTGTCGCAGATAACACAATGGCAACAGTAATCCCTACAACACCAGCATTTGACAGCCGCTTTGTCTCTTGTCCCTTTAATTCAGAACAGGATAATAACGGTGGGCCACATAGCTTATTATTACCAATGAAGGAGCTCAGTGGAAATCCTGTAAATGTGGAAGGAATTTGGCCCTGGAAATGATTATATGATAAATTGAGCCTATGCAAACTTGATAACTTTTCAAATGATGATGGGACTTTTCCTTCAAGTTGATTGAATGAAAGATTTAATCTTTCTAACTTCACAAGATTTCCAAGTGATGAAGGAATTTCACCAGAAAGGTTATTTTTGCTCAGGTCTAATATCACTTGTAATTCGGATAGGGTGCCGATTTCATAAGGGATTGAGCCTCTCAGATTATTCTCAGAAAGCCTTAGCTCATAGAGCTTCCTGCATTGTTGAAGTGTTGAAGGAATGGAACCAGAAAGATTGTTACTTTGAAGATCCAGGACATTTAAACTTGTGAGGTTTCCCAATTCTGGTGGTATGGTACCTGATAATTTATTGCTACTCAGAGACAGTTTGAGCAATCGCGGACAGTTGCCTAGTTCTGCTGGAACTGTTCCAGTGAAATTGTTAAATGAAAGATCAAGTTCACCTAGACCTTCTATGCCTCCTAACCAAGTGGGGATTTTCCCCGAAAATTGATTTGAGCTGAGGAGAAAATGACCAAGGTTTTTTAGGCCAGAAAAGGAAGGTGCTAGATCTCCAGTCAACTTGTTGAATGATAAATCAAGAAACCTGAGATCCTCAAGTTGTCCAAATTCAGAAGGGAGATCTCCAGTGAAAAAATTGTTAGCAAGGCGAAGACGGGTTAGATTTTTCGACAAGGCTAGCTCAGATGGGATAGGACCAGAGAAACTGTTGTTTGTTAAGTCAAGAACAGTCAAAGAATGTGAACCAGCTAAGGGAGAAATGCTTCCACTAAACTTATTATGAGAAAAGTTAATAATGCTGAGATTTCTCAAAAGGGAAAGAGATTCAGGTAATGGACCTTCAAAGGAATTGTTGTAAAGAGTAATCAGGTCCAGTTCTGAGAGAAATCTGAAAGTTGGTGGAATTGATCCTGAAAGTTTGTTATCAGCCAAAGCCAGTTTTTGAAGCTTTCTGCAGTAACCTAAGCTTCGCGGGATTGGACCGGACAATTCATTCTGCCTCAGCTGAAGAATAACAAGATTCTTAAGCCTACCAATGTTAACAGGAATAGAGCCTGAAAACTGATTACCAAAGAAATCAACGCTCGTTAAGCTGGAGCAGTTTGTTAACTCTATTGGTATACTTCCTGACAACTGGTTTTCATAGAGGTATAATTCACTTAGCCTCTGAAGCTTTCCAATTTCAGCTGGAATTCCACCAGAAAGCATGTTATGAAACAGGTATAAATCTTCCAGGTTAGTCAAGTTTCCTATTTCAGGCGGTATAGTTCCAGTAAAGCTGTTATTGTTGAGCAGGAGATCAGTGAGATTTTCTAGCCTGTTGATGTCTCGTGGCAGCATTCCTCCAAAGTTGTTACTGGAAAGATCCAGTTGTCGTAGGGACGTGCAATTTAGTAGCTCCAAGGGGAAGTTTCCAGATAGCTTATTCTCAGCCAGAATAAGTAGGCTTAAGCTTGAATCGCGGAGACAGAAGTTACTCGGGATGCTTCCTGATAAGAAGTTTCCAGAGAGAGCTAAAGTCTGAAGATTCTTCAGCTGAGTGTTGAGAAGAGATATGGTTCCTGAAAGATTGTTGTTTGATAAATCTAATGTCTCGAGCTGAACCAACTGGTTTAGCTCGGAAGGTATTTCGCTCTCCAAATCATTGCCAAACAAGTTTAAGTACTTCAAATTGGAAAGATGTCTCAGCTCAACAGGAACTGAACCAGAAATGCTGTTGTTGGCCAGGTTCAGGATTTCGAGCGATTCAAGCTGACCAATTGAGGGAGGAATCTGTCCCCTAATCCTGTTGTTTGATGCTGCAAAATTTTGAAGATTTTTGCAGCCGCCAATTGATTCTGGAATGGGGCCAGTAAGACTGTTTTGCTGCAAGTCAAGATTTTTCAGATGTTTTAGATTACCAATCTCATTTGGTATCTTTCCACTGAACTGGCAATAAGCAAGAGCCAAGACTCTCAACTCGGACAAGTCACCAATTTCTGGTATCAATTGACCTGTCAACATATTGGCTCCAATTCGAAGAACTTGCAGTTTTCTCAAATTACCAATCTCTACAGGAATCTCACCTGTGAGAAAATTGGAAAAAAGAAGCAATTCCTCCAAGTTATGAAGCTCTCCTAATTCAGGAGGGATTGTTACATTAAGAAAATTTTCTGATAAATCAATCACTCGTAGAGAAGCGAGATGCGCGAATTCTGGAGATATTGAACCTTCTAGTCCTGAAGAAGAAAGATTCAGGCTCACTATATGAGATTGATCATTTGAACATGCCACTCCATTCCAGGTACATATGCTTGTTCCTTCAGACCAGTTTTCAAGAACTCTAAATGGATCAACAAATTTTGACTTTATTCTCAAAAGCCAATAAGAATCAGATGGTCCATCTGGAGGAGAAACAGCTAAAACACCACCAAGTGTTGTCAAGAAAAGCAGAAGATGAGAAAGATGAAAGTTTCCCATGTCAATATTTGAGAATGGAAAACAATCTTGGAACTTAAATTGAAAAATGCATGATTTATGAGAGATTTTGTGGAGTTGTTTTTAGCATGAAACTCATATTTTATATTTGATAAATGAGATATGAGGAAAATTAGCAAGTGTCCTAAGTTGGCAAGGCAAAAGGAATTTGGAGTTTAAATAGTTTGATAGAAGTAGTCCTGCCTAATCATCTTTCTAATAAAGTTGATGACAATCAGCATGAAAAGTTATCTTAGTTTAATAATAGTTTTTTAGTGTTAGTATAAGACTATTCCCTCTTTTCACTTTCAAAGTTCTAGGTAAAAGGTGTAATATTGTAACCTTTTTTTCTTTTTGGTATGAGGGTAATCATAGAATTATGGGGCATATGTTAGTAGCTTTTTAGATGATGAAATATATGAAGATAAGATAGTTTGATGTCTATGTTGAAAAATAATTCATAAATGAACAAAAAAAAATATGGGAAGAGTCCCACTTGCCCCTTTAAAACAATCAAGAAAATGTGGGCCTTTCTCTAGAAAAGTGGGGCTTTCTCTATATATAGCTCTAACTTTGAGACCTCTAAATCAAGTTGATGTATTTTCTTGAATTAGATACAGAGAGAATGTTATGAAAATTGTTTGGAATCTAATGCAAAAGTTTAGATCAGGTTTGACTTTTGAAGAAATGTGCTTAAATAAGCTTCACCTTTTTGTCAACTTAAATTGGTATAACTCCATTAGTATATAATTTGTGAAAAACCATCTAGCTTACTCTCCATTATCACCCTAGAATATTTAACTTGAATCCTGGAATTTCTCCATCAAAACAACAATTTTGTTGTTCTATTATTTTCTTGGTCTTGGATTTCATTTGTTGAACAATCAAACCTTTTTATAACATCCTCGTTTGTTCCGAAATTTTTTGGCCGTTATAGTGAAGTGTTGTTATAAAAAAGGTAGTTCGATGCACTAAGCTCCCGGTATGTGCGGGGTCCGCGGAAGTGCCGGACCATAAGGATCTATTGTACACCGCCTAACCTTGCATTTGTGCAAGAGGTTGTTTCCACGGCTTGAACTTGTGATCCCTTGGTCACATGGCAGCAACTTTACCAGTTACGTCAAGATATTCCTTCTAAATATTGTTATAGAGAACACACATTATAAAGTGAAGTATTGTTACATATGATGACTCTGACCGAATAGATTTCAAAGTAAAAAATTGTAATGAAATTTATTTGAATTTCTAGGAATAATGACATGTGTACATAATAATAGCAAGTCAATAAATTCTAAAGTGTAGAACAAAGAAATGTTTAATTTGATATAACCTGGAGATGCTGAGAGACCACCTCACATGAAATTAAATCTAAGGTAAATCTTAATTACCTACCAAGAAATTGAATGCAATTTTACGAGGTAATTCTAGATAAAGAAATATAAAATTTAACTACTCCAAAGTTTCATAACCGCGTGGTCCTATGCATGACATGTAGTACCTTAGCCAAAAATTAAGGTAGCAGCGCTATCAAGTTGTTGAATTAAACTCGAGCCTATCAATTTTTTTCATAATTTGGTGTAATTGTGTGTCAATTTGTGATTGGAAATTTGCATGCAATTATTCTCATTCCCTTAACCAAATCCCACCTAATACCACATTTAAAATAACTAGAAAACAGAAGAGCAGAGCAACTACATTTGAATTATCTGAAATAGGGAGCAGTTTGAATTTAATGCTTTAAAATTCAAAACAACCAAAATGACCATGTGAACTATTTTTGGTTGTATTAAGATCAAGAAATGTTCAGTTTTTTGTCCACCTGTGCCTATTATTAAGGCTTAAATGTAAAGAATACATAATTTTATGAGGACTTATTCCTACCAAAGAAGAACCCAAACACATAAAGACAAATTAGTTAACTTTATTCAAGGGATCTCCTTTGACAATAACATGAATATCTACTTAGTTTTCAGGTTTGCTTATTTCTTGAGGAACCCTAGAGAGAATACACTAAGTGGTGGAGCCAGGATTTTTATTAAGGGGAGTCAAAATATAAAAGAACAAACTCACCAAGAAATCAAGAGGTGTCATCATATAGTATATATACATATTTTTTTTAAAATTACCTAGCTAAACAGTGTAATTTTCCGACGAAGGGGTGTCGGTTGACACTCCTTGGGTGCATGTGGCTCCGCCACTGAACACACTAGCTTTCAGCCTTTCATCAAGAAATTAACCAGAGATTGCACCATCAAAACAATTAAGAGTGTGTTTGGCTAAGCTTATAAGCTGGTCAAACTAGCTTATAAGCACTTTTTGGCTTATTTACGTATTTGGTAAAATTAAAAGTGCTTATAAGTCAAAATAAGCCAAAAGCTATAAGTTGATCTCCCCCAACTTACTAAATTTCAGCTTATAAGCACTTTATGTTTGATCAAAATATTTACTATTCTATCCCTAAAATTCTTATTTTTTAAACAAAACTCTTCGTATACCCAGTTCTTCAGCTGCTTATTATTAATTTCAGCACTTTTATCTAAACACTTTTTAAATAAGCTTCGGCACCTAATGCTTATCAGCTACTCTAAATCAGCTAAGCCAAACGGGCTCTAAACAAGCAAAATATACACTTTCAATCCTAAAAAAAAAAGTAAAAATTAGCGACGGACAAATTCAATTCAGTAGCTAATTTTAATTTTTCTGGTAGTGTTTGTTGATCATGTCACCCAAGTGTTTAATCAACTTTCACTTTCTCCACAGCCAATGCAAGTATCGATCGGGAACAAATGTCACATTTTCAAGAAAAGACACATCCATTTAAGCCATTTAGCTGTTGGATGGTTGGGACACCTTATTTTTAGAAATTTAAAAAAAAAAAAAAAAAAGGCATGAACTTTTTGTACATCGTACACCCACTTGAAAAATTTTCAATCATTGTAGTAGATGGCAATGGAATTGTTAGCGTCGGTATCTCTTTTAGAAGGACAAAATCGAAATATAGTGTTGAACAATTAGGTGTAATTGTTGAGTTCTACGGAGGTGAATTCAAAGGCGTCAGTTATAATAATGGCAAAAAAAAAAGAGATAAAAGGTAGGGATCCAACCACCTTTGGACATTAGGGAAATATGGTTTTAGTTACTTATCTTTACCCAATTTGAGCATTTTGTCTAAGGTTCCACCTGAAGAAAAACAACTAGAATGAAGCCACAAAAGCACAACAACTCTAGAATTAAGAATGAATGAAGGGATAATTGACATTGACTTCTTAAGACCATAGGTCACAAATAAAAGGATATAAATCCAACAGAGAAGGTGCATTCCATTAATTATTTTAATAGCAACTAGTCACTATATTATGGAGATAATAACAATTTAATTACTCTTTTGGTTGAAAATGGCAGACTTTTCTTCATGAAGAGAAAGACAATGGTATTTATGATTCATTGACATTGGAAGGAATATCTAAAATATTATGAAAAATATCAAATCCATTTCAGGGAAATAATTAAATTCGGCCAGTCAACATCATGTGTTGAATTTTATGTGCTAAACCTTCTCCTCAATCAAGAAGTTGACTTCAACTTAGCACTAGGGGCAGGGTGGACCAAAATTAATTGTTAACTTCTGTCCCATTTGATTTTTTGAAAACTAAATTACAATCATCTTTAAACTTTTGGGGCATAAAACCCCCGTGGAACTGTGGAAGAAGGGGAAAAGGGACCTTTGTAGCAAGAAAAAACAAACATCTCAATGAAAATTACTGGTAAAAACTTACTCGTGTTTACGCCAAATTAAAGACACATGTCTCTCATATGTTCAATTATCACTAAATTGTTGTTAAATAATGTGTATTCCCACTTTAAATTTCAATGAAAAGGTGAACTTGTACTA
Source organism: Nicotiana glauca (assembly GCA_026770625.1). Lineage (NCBI taxonomy): Eukaryota > Viridiplantae > Streptophyta > Magnoliopsida > Solanales > Solanaceae > Nicotiana > Nicotiana glauca. Next base: position 30,921 of record MU776791.1, read on the forward strand.
TACTACTATTAGGGTTGATTCTCACTTCAAATGAAAATCACATGCCTTACGCTATTGTCTCTTTTTATCACTTTAAATTTTGCGAAATGACTTCCTGACTACTTAAATTTGTAGGGTTCTTGAAAGTCGATACACGAACTTTGAATTTTTCCCGTTTGAACAGTCAAACTCATGATTCCCTTAACTAATAAACACATCTGACCCCTGAGCTTATGCGCGTGTATTACACATACACAGACGTGTCCATCCGGTTAGTAAAGGACCAATCCAAAAGTAAGACCCCACCCAACGAATGACATGTGTAATTTTTAAATTAAAATTGTCACCTATATTTATATTTTAAAAATAAAAATAAATACAATAAGAAAGAAAAAACTTAAATCCTTCCAACTTCCTCTTCCTCGTTCCTTCCCATCATCCCCCTTCCCCCGGCCCCACACCTGCAACCCATTCGTCTACTTCCATATCAATGCTCTCTTCCTGGGTTCTTCTTGGTCCTCTCATCTCTCTCTAAATTTTTCTTATTTTTTTCTAGCTAGGTAGATTGTCGGAGAAATTTTTTTATCAGTACTGTTGTAGAATTGGTTTTCTTTAAAGTTGCGATAATTAATTTGTTGTAGTGGCCAATTGGCCTGACCTCCTCAGCAGCAGGAATCTATTGGCATTGCTCTTGGGCGATTTGGACCATTGGAACGCCATCTCTGACCAACTGGAGCCCGCCGGAGAGTTGCAGGTCATCAGAAATGGCGATTCCTATAGTGAAATCTCCTGATTTTTGGTGGAGATGAAGTTTTTGTGTGGAGAACAATCTCTACGGCTTGGAATTGCAAGATTGAATGGTAAAAAAATTGAAGAATAGATGAATTGAAGTGGCTTTTCTCTAACTCTGACCCGATGAATTTTTTTATTTTTTTAAATTAATTATTTATGTCATATTCACGTGTTTATGATTAACACGCAATTGGCCGCATCAGCTATAATATTGCCACCTAAGCGTGATCAACGGTCAAAGGTGTTTATTATTAGACATTTTCTCAGGTAGAGGTGTTCAAATGAGAAAATTCAAAGTTCGTGTATCGGCTTTCAAAAACCCTACAAATTTAAGTGGTCAGAAAGCCATTTCGCCTTTAAATTTTAATTGTTAAGGTTAATTTTACTTTTTCATCATTATAATTTTGCCTGGTTCAAGCAATAGCTACAAAATTAATCCGATTCTCCTTTTTTGAGCAATTTTTTTTTATATTAGTAGTTGAATTTTGCATTCATGTATTTATATTAGTAGTTAAATTTTGCATGCACATATTTAACCAATACATCTTATTTTGATGTTCTTGATTATAAAGCTTGGTTGAATAGTATCCTATTTGCATTAGTCTGTATGCTTTAACCTTTTGTCAAGTTATTTTTTTTACTGTTTTTTGTGCTCTCTTTAATTTGGAATTTTTTTTCTCCATTTTAGCAGCTTTTAATAGTTCTTATATTGGACAAAACTGTATTAAATATTTTTTTTAAAATTTTAAGATTTTGTAATTAACTAAAACTTCAATTATATTTTTTTTTTTTTAATTTGAACTAAGTAGGAAGTCTTAATATGTAATACTCTAAATCGATTAAGAGTTTATCTTATATAAATTCTTTCTTTATTTGAACCATATAAAATACCTTTAATTTAACGTCGAATTTAATAGAAAATGGAATATGAACTCTATAAATACTCTGGTTTTGTAACGGAATTTGAATATATCATCCTTCACTTATTTTGAATAGCTATGCGGACAATCATTTTGTTACTTCTAGTTCATGCACAAGTCAAAACTATTGCCGAAGAAATATCAAAGAGAAGATAGAACGTAGTTTTTTTCGAATGTTAAACCTTTTACGGAATCAAAGTTTTTAAAAAAAAATTACCTTAAAAACTTTAAATCTTCAAAAGTTATGTGTTCTTATTGAAACTTAATTAAAAAGAATGACAACTTGTGAAACTTAAGATATTGAATAATAACACTGAAATCAATTTTTAGTTACATATTGATTGAGATGATTGAGTACTTCTATGGAATAGAATTTCCTCCTTTATTGAATAACTAAATAAGACTAACAATTAATCATTTTAGAACATGATTATACATTTTTTTTAACTTAATGAGGGTTCTTTCGTTAAATTTATGAGTATAATTAAAGAGTTCATAATAAGAGGAGCGGTATTAAAATGCATGTGACAATTTCTACTTTAGTCACGAAATTAAACTCAAGAAAAATTATTGGGGGTTTATTGCTTTTTTTTATCTGGGACTAGCTAGCTATGTTATATATCTTAGTACGTGAATCTGAACAAAATGCAGTTTCGAAAAGTTCTACATTCGAACTTTCGCCAAATTGATTTCTTGCCAAAATATTTAACTTTGTATTTCTTTTGTCATGATTATCCTGAAGAAAAGTTGAACAAGAAGTTGACGAAAAGATATAAAAAGTAGTACTCGTACCCGTCACGAAAGAGAATGGTGGTGAGTCATAAAATTCAGCCCATCTGGAAATTAACAAAACAAATGTGTGCTACTTCAGTCGAAATGCGGCTGCATAAGAGGACAAAATGAAGAGTACTTTGACATTTTAGACAACATACATTGTCACTAGTCATGCTAGAATTGATACATTTTTAGTTGTGCTCAAAAGAATGTCCTTTTGCCTCCACCTAAGATGTTCACTGGGGCGTTCAAGTTCCACTCGATCTACTTTAATCACTGCTATACAAATGTGTCGAGGACTAGAAGTATGAATCAAACAAATACAACCGGTTAGGGCAAAAGCTTCTCAATAGCGACTTTAATACCTAAAAAATATGAGAATATACCCTAAAGATTGCTATATTGACCTTTCTTATTAAAACACAATAATCATGTCCAGGAACGAACTCCTGCTACAGATTTTCGGTATACTTCATTGTTATTTATAAGTCACGGGTTCGAACCGTAACAACTATTAATGTCTTCGTTAAGATAGAATATCTATTGCATCACCACTTATTAGGCTGTAACCCTTCCCCCGACCCTGCATAAATACGAAATGCTTTGTGCACCAGGCTGCCCTTCAGTATTACCTTAGAGTAATCTGAAAACAAGAATTTTGACACAAGAAGATACAGCAGCTTCTGATTAATAATGTTTGTCTCGTGATATCATGCAATCTTCTTTTCCCTAAGAACGAAATCATGCAATATACTAACTACTTAAATGTGGTGGGGAGCAGATTCTCTGTTATCTGGAAGAATAAATGAAGCATAACGAGCTATTGAAGCAAGATTTGTCCCACAACAAAAAAACGCATGCAGCCCTATTTCACATGTCCACTAAGCTACAACAGAAACCTGTCTTTCTGCTCTCAGGGATAACCCCAGCCCAAACTGGGGTTTTCAACAGACAATTCCTATGGCAATGCTTACAAAAAAATTATACAAAAAAAGGTAAAACACAAAACAAAAAATATTCCGCATTTGAGTGCCATTTCCGTTGACAGAATATAGCGAAAAATATACTAGTCTTAGACCTAGATTAGATTTGCCCTCTTCAGAAACCTGATAGTTCTGCAGTAATAGGGCCATATAGATTCAACATAGTCCAGGTACTTCTCCACCAAGTACACCTCCAAATCCTTCGCCTTTCTTTTTGCTACTGCTTTGTAGTCCAAATTCTTTACATCTACCAACGGTTGCAGTAAGTGTGCTCTAATATCTTCTTTGAGCTTCCCACGAGCAACGTAATCATAAGTTAATAGGGAATACGTAGGTAAGTTCCTGACCACTTTAACCGTCTGCTTAAAGCTGAATACGTAGAGTGCGCATATTCCCCGGAGCATCTTAACATACAAAGCAACAATCAAAGGACCAAGAGTCCAGAGAGGGGTCAACTCTTTAGATACTTCAACTCCATATATCAGAGTAACAGCAAGATACAGGGGGACACTGCAAAGTGAGAAAACAGGCAGTGTAAACATTTTTTTTGACAAGGATCAGACAGAGAAAGCATTTAATAAACAGGGTCACCACGAAAGCAAAAAACAGCGGAACCATTGTGTACAATCAATGCCTGAACACTATAAAGACATATTTTCCAAACTTTTGGATAAATAACAACAGAAACATAATAGCAAAGCAACAAAATTGTATGCACACAGACACCAACTGCAGAATGCTGAGGAGTTTTTTTTTTTTTTTTTTTT
>MU776791.1:35227-59019 GCA_026770625.1 Nicotiana glauca
TTTTTTTTTGGGTGAAAAGATCCACAGGAGCTCCATTCTAAACCAAAATAGCAGCTCATTTGCAGATAGCAAGTAAGGAAATATAAATCATTAAAGAAACCAATACACAAATTGGTGTGAAAGAGATTTTCACTTCCACCATCAACATTCCCCATCCTATTTTACCCCATCCACTATTGAAAAACATCAACTGAATAAAAGAAATATTGTAGAAGATAATAAAGATTTGCCCAAAACATAGACCTAGAGAGAGAGAGAGAGAGGGAGGAGGGACAGAAATGGGTAGTAAAAAGATGCACAGTAATGGACATTGGATTATGATACTTACAATGTTAATACAGGTATCTTAATTGTTGCATCCAGACTCAGAAAGTACCGCCAGACCGCCTTTCGAACTTGACCTCTTTCTTTCTCTAGTACCAGCTTTTGTCTTTCTGGCGTTTCTGCGGTATATGGCTCTTCCACCGTTTCATCCGTAACTTGGTTTGGTGAAGGTGTACGCAACAATGTTAACCAGCTTTTAAATATATTTTGAATGGCAAAATTACTTGTAGTCTCGTCCGCTTCCGCAGAGTAAGAAATGGGAACGTTCTGTGCCCTTGGAGATTCTACAGAGGCTTCTTCACTCTCTTGTGGCACATAAGAAAGTTTTACTGAATTCTTCAGAGATTTTGACCCACCAATTCTGCCTCCAGACTCATTTTGGCTGTTGCTCTTGAAAGCTGAGATCTTCAAGGATTTTCCATTTTGTTTAAGGACATAAGGAGCCCTTATTCTGGAATCAAATAATTTACTCAATCTCATATACATCACCATGCATGGAAATGGGCATAGCAAAATCTAGAATAACTAATATAAACTGATTAAACAGCCCTATGTGGAAACAGCCGAGGGTCGATTGGAAACAGCCTCTCTGCCCTTTCGGGTGGGGGTAAGGTCTGTCTACATATTACCCTCCCCAGACCCCACCTTGTGGGACTATACTAGGTAGTAGTAGTAGTAGTAGTAGTAAACAGTCCTATGTGGGAAATTTTTTTTTTATTTTTTTTTTGATAAGGTCTCAGACCGAGAACTTCTAATATGGGCAATAGGGCAGCATATTTCAGGGAAATTAAACACACATTGGTACCATTCAATAGAAATGGCAGTTTTTGTTCGTCATTGTTTCTTATTTTTGTTTTCTTTATTTTTTTTATAGGAGGTTGTTATTTGGCAGCTAAAACCAACACACCGAGAAATGGCCAGAAGGTGCTAATCCATCTATTACTAGGCTAAATGCAGATTTTCTGGATAAATAATACTTCCTCCGTTTGTGAACCTATTTCCTTTTTGGTCCGTGCCAAAAAGAATAATCTCTTTCCTTGTTTGGAAACAATTTACCTTTATGCAATGATTTATAGCCACACAATATTTGTGCCTCATTTTACACCACAAGTTCAAAAGTTTCTCTCTTTTCTTAAACTCCGTGTCCAGTCAAATGGATTCATATAAATTGAAACGGAGGGAGTATAAAAAAATAAAACCACAGCGCATGCCTCGCATTGCTTAATGAAATGAGATTTTTTCTAACCAGTATTATAATGTGGCTATTACACAGTCCATTGGTTTTGTTTAATCCTTATAATGGCTTGGCAACTCCTAGTTCATCAAGCAAACTGAAGACCTAATGCTAGCATGTAAACCTCACAACAACAACAACAACCCAGTATGATCCCACAAGTGGGGTCTGGGGAGGGTAATATGTACGCAGACCTTACCCCTACCTCGAGGGGTGGAGAGACTGTTTCCAGGAGACCCTCGGCTTAAGACAACAACAAAAGACGATACATTAGTACTATCCATAAACTCATACTAAAATAGCATGTAAACCTCAATGCAGAGATTTTAAGGTATTTAAGCCACCATGTATATTGTTTATCGATTGGGATATTGGTACCATTGACATGCAAGTGCAGATGGCAAACAAACATCTGGTACGTCAGAACAACGCTAATATGGCTCTTCCTAAAAAGGATAACTTAATAAATTTGATATTATACCCCTCAATCTCATATTAGGGCCCCCCTCTTGATTGGTGCAAAGATTAAAGGAAGATGAAAAGATTGTTCTTCCAGAGTTTGTTACAACAACACACTCAGTAATATCCCATACCGTGGGATCTGGGGAGGGTAGTGTGTACGCAAACCTTACCCCTATCTTGTGAGGATAGAGAAGATGTTTCCAATAGACCCTCGGCTCAGGAAAGCATAAGTACCACATTAATAAAAATATAGACAAGGGACAGTATCAAAAAGCCATATAAAGGCAGAATAAAAACAAGACAGTAAGGTGAACAACAATGAAAGAAAACGGTTAGTCATAAAAACCTACTACTAACAGAAAGCGAGACTGCGTGTCAATACTACTGTTATGAACACTCTAGACTACCTATTCTACTACCGTAATCTTCGACCTCCATACCTTCCTATCAAGGGTAATGCCCTCGGTCAACTGAAGTTGCACCATGTCTTGCCTAATCACCTCTTCTTTGGCCTACCTCTACCTCTCTGTAGGCCCTCCAATGTCAACCTCTCACACCTCCCCACTCCTCACTGATGCGTCTGTGCTCCTCTTCCTTACATGACTAAACCACCTAAGCCGCGCTTCCCGCATCTTGTCCTCAATAAGAGTCACACCCACTTTGTCGCAGTGTTTTGGACAGCGCGCGGCAACAAATAACGACGAGGGCCCGCTTCACTGAGGCGAGAGGCGCGCAGCGAAGCGCTCGCCTTTTTGATGTGAGGCGATAATTTATACAAAAACATAAAATATTATATACAAATAACTAAAAGCTCAATAACAATAATATATTAATAAATATATCATTCAAAAATTAAAGACTCAATAGAAACTATATCACTTCGTTTACTATTATCGGATGACGCCATTTCAATTTTCAGCGCTGTTTTATAGAAAAATAGAGCAACAAATCAAATAACACAATAAGTTACTGACTTACTGCCTCCCTAACTATTTTTAAAAACAGAACTACATAACAAAAAAAAAAAAATTAAGCAATTTAAGCAGAATTGCAGAAAAAGTGAACAGAAAAATAAAGAAAATAAAACAGAGGCGCTGTCCAAAACACTGGTTTTGGAAAAACAGAGAAAAAAAATTAAAAATAAGAGCTGAAAGGGATGATGGAGAAACAGAGCAAAGAAGAAGAAGAAAAACAGAGCAAAGAAGAAAGAAAGAATAACAGAGCAAAGAAGAAGAAAGAAAAACAGAGCTGGGTGAAAGAAGAAAGAAGAAAGAAGAAAGAAGAAAGAAGAAAGAAAGGAGAAGAAGAAACATACCTGGTCGCAGACTCGCAGACGATGGAAGAAGAAGAAGACGATGGAACCAAGCCCTAATTTTTAATCGATTGGAGCAACTGTGGAGGGTAAAGCTGCCTGTTTTAGTATAAACCCAAGCCCTAATTGAATAAGTATACACGCTGCCTGTTTTAATTTGTGATACTGAAAATAGCGACGCCTCGCCTCGCTACTCGCAACAGAGGCAGAGGCGCACGCTATTCTGCCTCGCAACGCAACAGACCCTGTGTGGCGCTACAGTCTCGCCTCGCCTCGCCTCGCCTCGCCTCGCTACACGCCTTTAGCGCTGTAGCAAGCGCTATTTACAACACTGCTTTGTCGCGAATAACATCATATATGATCATATCTAACCTGGTGTGCCCACATCCATCTCAACATCCTCATCTCTGCTACCTTCACCTTCTGGACATGAGCAATCTTGACTGGCCAATACTTAACCCCATACAACATCGTTGGTCTGACCAGAGTTTGTTAGGATAATATTGCTATATATTAATGCACATATGTAGAAGGGAAATAGAAATTGTCAATAAAGCTGAAAAGAACATACACATATTCATAGGTAAATGATAAGGATAAAACTAATCAAAAGCTCCGTTAAGAAACTCTCTTTCCCATAGGAATGGATTGAGGAATCTATGATAGAGTACATAGAGAAGGGGCCACCTAAATTGAGACTAAGGAAGTAATCATAAGTGACTACCATATTCTTCTAATCTTCTTCTTTTTGGAGTGGGGGTGAGGGTAAGTCCTCTAGTCTTTTGTTTCCAAGTGAATTTTACTGTTGAATGACAATTGCCAGCAAATTCAAGACAGGTTGTGAAACAATAAAGACCTTTTTCCCGACTTGACAATCCAAAACTGCATCACTTCTCAAACTCTTTGGGCTCAATGACATAGAAAGAATTATCTTACTGTCTCTAGGTGCAACAAAAAAAAAAATACCATGCACATTACCCCAGATACTACCAAATACAGCACAGACCCATCAATCTCTCACATAATTTATTGATCAATATACCTATCGCACTGCACATTTGATAAAAGTATACCATTTAATATTTACTTCAAGTTAAAAAGGACTCAGCTAGTGAACCTCTTCATCATAAAAAGCTGAATAGCAGGATTGCAAAAGTTAAGACCATAAACGCAAACATAAATTGGGCATCAAGAAAAAAGGTAAAGAGGAAACAATATTCTACCTCAAACAGGATTTGCACTTCAGTGAGATGAAATTATCTTTCTGGGCAACAGTGTGAATCTTTGTTACAGAACGTCTCAATTTGTTTCCAGTGGTCCATGAAGAAGAACTCAAGGGGCATGTTCTATAAGAACCCTGCAAGAAAAAACATGTCTGCTTAACACAATTGAGGAACTTGCAGGCTTCAATGGAGAGGCTTTTCTGCAAATAGAAAAGAAAGTATGATGGTATTTCTTCTGCTAGCCACTAATTTCTGTACGGAGGGCTTTTGCAAAGGAATGCTTGACAACGAGCCTAGGTTTATGTTGCTGCTTCTGGAACTAAAATAATACCAGATGCAATTGCACAAAATGTTCATAATGTCCATCTCAATGACTCAAAGCCTAGCAGATACATAGTCTGCGTTACCCTGATATCATCCAGTTGCCTTTTTCAAAATGACTCTAAATGGTTGCTCTTTTGTAAAGGTAGGCTTTCTTTTCTTTCTTATTTTTTTTTTTACTTTTTTGTTATTAAGTAGGCTTTCTTTACTCTTCACCTTCGCAAATACGTTAAGATTTTTCACAATCATTAGAAGATGAAATTTAAACTTGGAAAATGGCATCAAAATGATTATATGACCCAATTTTCTTATACAAGGTACATTGTCAACACGGACAGGGAATTTGATGTGGATAGAGTATTAGAGTAAGTTGAGAAAAAGAAAGTCAGACAAAAAGTGGTACCATGTTTATGCACTCACTAACAGACTATAAATCTCGTTACTTAAACGAATACTAAAATAAAAAGAACATGATTAAAGCAGAGTGCAGCAGCTAATCACCAAGGCAGAGCAACAACAACAAAGTATAATCCCACAAGTGGGGTCTGGGGAGGGTAATATGTACGCAGACCTTACCCCTACCCCGGGGAGCAGAGAGGTTGTTTCCAGGAGACCCTCGGCTCAAGACATCAGCAAGAGCCGATAAGTTAGTACTATCAATAGACTGATACTAAAAATAACATGAAATACACAACATAACACAAAATAACAAAATAGCAGCAATATAAGAAATACGAAATAGATGAAAGGTATACTAATATCCAACAGATAACTCCCTGCATCGGTAGCTGATCAGTAACATCCTACGATTACCTCATAACTAGCTAGTCTCACTCTACTGCGCTGTGGAAATATCCACAACTTCCCCTAACCTACAACTTTAATGCTCGACCTCCACAATCCCCTATCAAGGGCCATGTCCTCAGTAATCCTAATCACCAAGGCAGAGCATTAACAGTAAACAAACAAATGCTTCATTTGCAGGAAGCATTGACTTATCTCCTGTGTGATATCAGGGGCAGATCTACCCTAGCCCAAGCGGTGTCACGTGACACCGCTTCGTCGAAAATCTTTACTAATTATTTATATATAATTCAAATGAAGAAAAAACAAAAACTATAAAATGGAGTAAAGTGACACCCCCTGTAACAAAGAAGCGTCGAGCATATCTGGTCAAAGTATGAAGATTTCTATGCAAGGTCGTGAGTTCGAACCTACGTATAGGGGTGTTCATAAAAACTCGAAAAATCGAATCAAACCGAAAACCAAACCAAACCGACCAAAAAAATCGATACTTTTTGGTTTGGTTTGATTTTAGTTTTGAATTTTAAAAATCGATCAAATTTGGTTTGGTTTTGGTTTTAATCAGAAAAAAACCGAACCAAACCGATCATAAGAGTAACTATTTCAAATTTATTATTACACCTACATATATGTATATTGTTATACAAAGTTTCAAAAAAATTATGGTAAATTTTAATAGTTTGCACTTTTAATATAGTTCTTTACCTTTACATTCTAGTTTGATTGGTAGTTTTCTTTTGTTTAGTGTAAGAATCCCTTTCACGTTAAAAATAACATATTTTTAATTGAGTCCTTAAATTACTCATCACTGTTTGATTCAATTATCATCAATATATCTTGGTAAATAATAGATTTCTCAAAGGACAATTGATTTGATAGTGTTATATTGAAAATGTGGTCGCGGGAATATGTGTTTGGTAGTGTATATCTTATATTTAAGAAAAAACCGACAAATAACCGAAAAAACCGAAAAACCGACATAAACCGAATCGAGAAAAACCGACTTAATTGGTTTGGTTTAGTTCTAATATTTGAAAAACCGATTTACTTGGTTTGGTTTCTTTTAAGTTAAAAACCGATCCAAACCGAACCATGAACACCCCTACCTACGTAGCCCCATTCTACGTTTTAATAATTTTGTACCTCATCAAAAGCATATACTAAGCGACTAGCACAACACATTTTTTTAAATTGGAGGGATGCTGCATTGTAAGTTGTGTTATTTTTTTTTCCTGGTAATTTTTTTAAAATATGATATTATTACAGTAATTGTTTTTTATTTGCTCAGTCTAAAATGGCGACACCGCTTACTAAAACTCATGTGTACGCCTGATATGTAATTAAATTGCAAGGTTTTTAAACTATAACCAGATCAAACTTACAATGCCCTTATAATTCAAATACTCACATTCCGAACTAGATCAAACACAACCCTAATTCATAAGTTTCTTAATCTAACTAGCAACAATTTGTACAGAGTAGGGGCAATTCATAGAAACTTCTTCCACTACTATAGGGAAAATTGCACATCACATAAAAATGATATGACGTCCACTAAATCAAATAGAGATTTCCAAGTTTAGCTAAGCAAGCCAAGAAACAACATATATTTGGAAATGGATCGTTGTTGATTTACCTGCAAATGATGGGTCGCCAATGCCATTATCTCCACTTTGCACGTGCAATCATCTAGCAAGCGAGGTCATTACTTCTCCAAGAGCTACAATAACACCACAGTATACGAACACATCACAACACAAAGATATATGTCTCAGTGGCTAGCAGAACAGGAAACCAAAAAGATCAAAATTCAACTCAAAGTTAACATATTATCTCAGAGGCAAGATATTCAAAGATATAACCTTTTTAGAAAAATTACAAAAGGAAAGCGAAATGAATAAGACAGGCAATTATAAAAGCAGGAAGGTTTTCCATACACTAAATTATAGCTCAAATGTCTTGCAAGCATTGAAAATAAGAGACACATTTTCCCCATTCCCCCAAAACATATTTGAAGAGGTTCTAATTCACTCCCTAAAAGGGGAATAAAGCGGTGTCGTGGATTCCTATAGCTCAACGAAAATTCCAAACTTAAGCCTCTTTAAAAGACAAGGAATTTGCAGAAAAAATTGGAGGTCTACACCACAAGTTCGCTTCGTACCTAATTTCACAGCTCAATAAACAAAACTTACACAATTTGTGGCAGTAAGGAAGAGGAAGAAGCAAATACGTGTAACCTATACAAGGGACGAGCTAAGCGGTAATGAATTGCTTTACAAGAAAAGGAGTTTATCTGTTTCTTAAGAGTTAAGATAAAGGAGCAATTTCCAGAGAGGGAGAGAGATAAAAGTAGAGATTTCGGATAGGAGAATTGAATATAGGGGAGAAAGGGTCAGATTGGTGAAATTAGGGTTCTTCCAGGGACCTTTTCGATTTTTCAATCTTCAGTTTTAGAGGTTTTCGTTTTCATTTTACCTTCTTTTCCTGCTTGAACTCGGTCCTTTTGTTTAAAATTTAAAACATCTATCACTTTTTAAGCCCGTATGTATTAGAAAAAATAATATATTTATTTATCTTGATATTATTAATTCCTTATTCGTAGTGTTGTTTATACATAACAATAATGCATTAAGAACATAATTTTTAATATATTAATAAGCATGTATAAAGACAAAATTGCCCTTTCAAAATATTCTTCAAATCCTTTCCAACGCAAAGATATTAATGTAAGCAAACAAATTTTTTTTTTTTTAAATGCATTGCATATTATTTTTAGAGCCCATTTGGATCGGCTTAAAAAGCGATTTTTCGACAGAAAAATAGCTTTTACGCCAAAAAGCAATAAGTTGGGGTTTCCTGGCTTATTGTTTTGGGCTTATTTCAAGCAGTTTTTAATTATTTTAAGCACTTTTTGACTTTGTCAAATACTGAAAAAAGCTAAAAAGAGCTTAAAAGCTAATTTGACCAGCTTAAAAGACAATTCAAACACCCTCTTAATGCACCAAAGCAAGCAGCGGATAAGAAATCATCCCAGCATAACTAATTCAATCATTACTAATACATCATATTCACTACTATTTATACACCCTACCAAACGATCCCCAAGTATAATAAAGTTTTACTCCTCACAAAATATGAGGGGAGATGGATCAGAATTATGAGAAACGCTAGAAAGTTAATTGCGGAAGTTTTTTTTTGGGAATTATAAAAGCTTTATGTATCTAAATGACAGCGTTCAAATAGCTGCTTGAATTCATAACATGTTTTGAACTGCTAAAAAATGAAACTATCTCGCGTGGAATCTGCTTGCCATGTCTGACTTGTTAATCTAGGCTACTGCAGCCTCTAATCGAACATGTTCACTTTAGTCTTCCTACAATCAGGTGAATTGCATTAACCGTTAAAAAAGTAACAGCTCTTTGAGAAGGGACTAAAACTGCACCAATTTGATAAAACTATCAGGACGAATAGTGCATCATGTCAAATAGGATGATTTTGAGACGAAGCTCAAAGATAGGGGGAAAATTTGGGCCTTTTCTCAACAAAATAGCATAGCGGAGCAGCAAAACTAGCTTCACTTTGCCCATCATTCATGCTTCTCGATCAAGAGAAAAAGCTACACATCTAAATTGTGATGGTACAAAACTACAAACGTAATAGCAACATACAAATGCTTCATACGAATTGACAATTCTTTTGGGGAGAAAATGGGAAACTATTTTAATGTTCTTCAAATTAATTACAGTTCTCATAATGCCGCACTTACTGTTGCACCAAACACCATTTTTTCCAAAACCATGTGGCAAAACCAGGCTGTAGTCCAGCTCACCCGTATGACATTGGCCAATAAATTCTCTTTTACCACGTCAAAAGCCACCACCTAAGACTGCACCACCAGACATCTTGCAAACTAAGCAAAGATTATCTAGCAAGTTGCTATCCATCACAAACTAAAAAGACCTAAATCCACATTTTAGCCTCCCCATCAATCAATCATAATTGGCATTTATTCGGCCAGAGCCACCTTGCCTACCATGGAAATTCCCGCCTCCAAGCTTTGACTGACCCTGACCCCTCTCTCTGTATCTCTTACCAGCATTGTAAGAACCATCAGCTGGCCCTTCAAAATTACTTGATTTGCTATCACTGTATTGCCCAACTGGCTGGTACTCATAATGCATGTTGTTCCTCCGCCTTTCTCGACCACTGGAGGTGCTGCGCTGCCGATTATCTCTCCCCGAGAACATATTTCCACAAGATTCCTGCATTCTGGCAGGACGATTGTTTTGGTTTACACTCCTTAAACCTGAGTTGCTCCGCTCTTGCATAGCTTCAGCACTTTCAGCAGGAGGTAATTCAGCTTTGACAACCGGACCTTGGTTTGGGGAGTAGGGGCGTCCCCTAAATGAAGATGGCTTTCTCTCTCTTCTTGGATCGTGATTTCCATCGTTAGGTACCTCTGAAACAATTTTATCTTCGGATGCTAATTGATCTGATTGACCCACACCTTTATCACTGCTCCCCTTCACACTGCGTAGGGGAACATTAACTTTATCCTGATGATAATCCCTCTTATCAGCCCGACCACCTTCCATAGTAACATTTTGGGCTCTGGTAGACACACCTACCTGTTGATTATTAACTGCAAGCATGTGGGACTTTGGTTGCCAATGTGGTGGAGCACGATTAGCCATGCCAAGATTTTCCTTTGCTGCAGCACTTCTGTCCATCTGGTTTATGTCAGAAGCTCCTGACAGAGTGTGATTTTGCTGAGTTTCCCCACTGCTGTTTTTGTATTGATGTCCAGAATTTCCTGTGCTTCTATGGCCCTTAGAAGGATAGCGTTTTCCTTTACCCATCGTTCCCTCATCTTTTACAACAGGAATGGTGATACGTGGACCTTCAAAATCACCTGGCATGTTCCAACCATCTGATACATCAAACTCACTCGAACACTTAGAATCATATTTCGCAGAATCTCCATCAGGCTTCAAAGATCGAGTGTGATCCAGAGTCTTATAAGTGTTCTTGGTGGTGTGATCCAGACACTTATAAGTGTTCTTGCTGGTGTCCAATGCCAAGTCTGCTGAACCCCTTTGCCTCCACACTCCATGTGCTTTCCCTTGCCTATTATTATTGTGCTTGCTGTCACCAATCCTGGACTCTATGGAAAAGCTCTCAATTACAGAGCTAGTAGGTAGGTTTTCAGGCGAAGAGTCTGCCCTTCCAGTTGTCTCATCTGGACCAGGAGAACTGCCTGACGACAACAGTGGCGGTTGACTACTAGCATGCTGTGCAAGTTCTTTGGCCACAGGTTTTGGAACATATCTCTCCATTTCAGCCCTCTTGCTTTTTGAATTACTCTGCACCACATTATCACTCTTCAGAGGACCAACGGAATCTGATGCAGTTTTCAGACTTGCTTCAGCAGCATCTTCAGTTTTGCTCTGAGACCGCACAGGTGCCCACACAACCGTATCACCTCCATGAAACTTATCAGTATGCACATTAGGGTGCTGATTTCTCTGCGGC
Organism: Nicotiana glauca; assembly: GCA_026770625.1. Taxonomy (NCBI): domain Eukaryota; kingdom Viridiplantae; phylum Streptophyta; class Magnoliopsida; order Solanales; family Solanaceae; genus Nicotiana; species Nicotiana glauca. The sequence goes on from MU776791.1 coordinate 46,440, forward strand.
CTGCGAGGCTGCTGAGGTTTCCATTGGTTAATTACTCGACTATGACCTTCCATAGGCAAAGGAGAACTCTGATCAGAAGGCTGCACAACACTATCACCACTTGCTGCCTGAACTGAGCTCACATCTAGAACCAGCTGAGATGAATTCAACTTCTCCTGTTGCATACGGACTTTAGCAGGATTACTATCATTTTGCACTGGTAATGGAGTAGCTGGGCTAGGCAGCGCAGTATCAAGCTTCTGCTTGTTCTTGTTGGTCCGATTACCTTTCCTTCTCTGCTGCGCGGAAGACTCGACGGCAACCTTGGCATTATTAACCATGTTTGATTCAGCACTTGAGCCAACTTCATGAGCCTCAGTTGATGGAACATCATTAATATTTACATCATTATGACCCTTGGATACCTCAGTAACGCTAACCAGAACTGGTTTTTCATTCATATTCTTCGGTGTCATATTTGGCCTTTGCTTGTGGCTAGTACGCTTATGCTTGACAACACCCCCATCACTTGACTGACAAGCAACTTTTCCATGAGTGGTAGCAACCCTATTGGCATCCTGCTTAGATAACAAAGCTTGGGGTTGTGGGATGGCTATTTCTGACTGGACCATAATAGAAGTGCCGAATTCTAGCATAATATGTGGATTAGTATGCTCACTGCCTTTGTCTAGAATGCGGTTGCTAGTATCAATTACATCACACTGTGCTGCTAAAGCTGCATTGCGAGCTTGAGGTCTGACACTAGGCACCACTGGTTCAGGGGGTGAGGAGCCCTCCAGATCTTGCTTCATAACATCAGGGGACGAATCCTTTATAGCCTTCTGAGACAAAGCATCACCTGCCTGCATACGGCGATTCAATTCCTCCAATTTAGCAAGAGCTTTGGCTTTCTGTTGTTTACTTCGTTCTTCCTCTTCTTTCTGTAGCTGTAAGGCACGCTGCCTGGCTAACTCTTTCATCTTTGCACGCTAATGAAAGCAAGTAGCATACATTAGATTAGATAAAGGGAATAAACAAGTAACTGCCGGAACATGCGTAAGTTAAGAGTAAAAGGTAAACATACTACCTGCGCTTGGTTATCTGCTGAATCATGCAATTCTGACAAGGCTTCCTTTTCACCACTCACAATTATATCAGTTAAAGCTTGCTCAGTAGCTTCAACTTGAGGACCTGGCTCACATGCATGAACATTAGAAGCAGGTTCTAAGCATGTTGCAGAAGCCACAACAGATGATTCAGCAGCAATGGGCCTTTTTCTCCAACCATCATCATGAATATCAGATCGGGATTTACCAAGATTATCATTTTTGGTTTGCACAACGCGATTTGGCCTCCTGTGAGAAAAATGTTTTTAGTAAAGGGAACAGCATATATGTGAAATATCACACACAGTATAAAAAACCATGACCATATCTGAGAGATATCACACAGAGTATAAAAAACCACCTTGACATGGTAGCTGTTAACTGGCCTCCCTTGTTCCCAGTGGTTCCAGTATGAGTTCTTTCGAATGACACAAGAGCACCTTTAACTTCATTTATTGAATTGGTAACCTTAGGATTTAGTTCTGACTTAAAGATATCCTCTTCAGAAGAAACATAAGGCCCTTCATAACGTCCATCAGATGCTCGGACTTTTGCATTTAGACCTTCAATCTTCTGCATCAAGGATGAGTCTCTGGCAGTCACTGCAGGAGTTGAACCCCTTTCAGGAGCTGAGGAAGACGGAGGCACTCCACCAGAGGATTCCACATAACCTGGTTTCTTTGTCCAACTGCTATCAGCAACCTTCATAGTACTTATACCTTCAAATGAGTTCGCTTTGGTGTTATCTGAAGAATCACATCCGCGATCATCATAACTACGTGGATAACAATTCCCACTCCCTGTAGTTCTCCTTGAATACAATTCCTTCTCCCTGTCATGCTCACCTCCCCGCTCATGCTTCTGCAATGATCTCTGAAAGCTTCTATCAGGATATGGGCCATTAGTGGGCGCAGAATGTTCCCATGTCTCTCCTTCCTCTCTTGCATCATGCTTTAAAAGAACTTTATATGGTCCTTTAGCATCATCAGGATGAGCAGACTCTACCCCCTCTGGCAATGCTTTGGCATTAGCACCATGGCTGCCAATTCTGGCATGAGTATTAGTTGGATCAGGAGTGTTTGGGCCTGAATATCTATTATAAACTGGGGGACCAGGAGGCATGCCCATGAGAGGAATTTCCCGCTCATTGGAATTGCTATAACCCATTGGCGGTCCATAATAGCCCTCAAAGGCCACTGGACCAGAGTAAAAACCAGGTCTAAATGGCATATTTGGACGAATATAAGCATCGGTAATCTGGGGTCTATACATATCTCCACCTCTGGGATGGTGCCCTCTGGATCCAGGCCCCGGAGGAGGAACTGGCTGTGTATTTGCAATAGCAGGAGGTGGAATCGGCGGTCGAAAGTAGGGGAATGGTTCAATTGGAAAACCACCTGGAGGAACTGGAGCTCCATAAGGTGGCCCCCCAGGTGGTCCTCTATACCAGAATCCAGCAGGAGCATTCATAGGAGGCCCATGCCATGCATCAAAATGATGAGGTGGAACATTAGGACCAAGATAGTGATGGGGATCCCCTTGCCATTTCTCCATGCCATGTTGAGGACCATCCTCAGCACTTTGACCATCTCTTTTCCATGCGTCGAATGTCTCGCCCTTCACATCTGCACTCGTATAATTACCTTACCATCATCAGAAAGCATATTCCACGACTACTCTGTTGCATCTAAGTACAAAAAGGAATCACTCGATATAGCTTCAGACGAGATATGCAAAACCTGAATGAGATGCAGTTGTCTTCTCTAGGGGCTGTGCTACTTTGCCAGAAGCAGAGCTAGGACGGCTACAGGAATCACGATCTATCAGAAGAACATGACCAAGCGACCAGTTAAGAGTGCAATACCAACAGAATAATCAGCAAAGTTTCATTCCAGCAACAGCAACAGAATATACAGTTTTCACATTTTCCTTTTTTTCTTTTTTTCTTTTTTCTTTTTTTGGGTTTAGGGGGAGAGAATTATTGGGATCGAGGCGTCGTTGTAAGGAGTGAGGGGATTGAACAAATGAAAGAATTAATAACGTTCAACTACAATTTTACCATCCCTAGAAAGTAAATTTTGAAGATTTAAGCCAAACATGTCCCTTTGTTAAATCTTAGTAATTGCCAGCAAAAGCATAAGTTCTAGCCTCCAAGTACACGAACAAGCAGTGAAACGAGTAAAGATGAAATGAAAAAGGCTATTGTTGATGGGCAATTCATTTAAAGAAAACAATTAATAATGTTCAACTACAATTTTAGCATCCCTAGAAAGTAAATTATGAATATTTAAGTCAAACATGTCCCATTCTTAAACCTTAGTAATTGCCAGCAAAATCACAAGTTCTAGTCTCCAAGTACACGAACAGGCAGTGAAACGAGTAAAGATGAAATGACAAAAGCTATTGCGAGAACCACGAAACCATTGTATAATATGGAGTGAGCAGATAGTATTTACACCATTGAGGTGAACAAAAACTAACGCAATTAACAATAAAAGACATTATGTAGGAGATTTTAAAGGACCAGCAGTCACCTTGTGACTCAGTAGTCTTCCCAGATACATCTTTATCCGATCCAAGAGTAGGAAAATCCCCAGAACTCAGAGAAAATTCTCCATTCTTAGAAGACAGCACTCCCTGTAAGTACAAGTATGCTCAAAACCCAGCACAGTGACAAAAACTTATCTCTCTCTCACTCTATACATACATATATATACATACATACATATATACACATATATATATAGGAAAAGAGATGAATTTCATTCCAATCAAGATAAGCCACCTCGCTAAGAAATAGACCTTGAGCCACTTTTCAAACATTCAAAAATTAGTAAATTACAACAATAATTCTCATTTTTCAAAGAGATACCTTATTTTACAACATTTAGCTTCTAATCGCATTGTACAGAACAGCAGAATGCAGAGGAATAAATTGACAAGAAATGAGAAGAGAACATCCACATATGTACACAATTATAGAACGAGCTCTTCTCAAAATACTACTCTTACACAAGCATGGTGATTTTCTGGTAGAACATTCCACTTGTTAACTTCAACTGATTAACTCCTTTAACTAATAGATTGCAGATATAAAATGAAAAAATCAAGTGTGAAAAAGGAGTTAAGCTCACTGTCTCGCTCCTCTTCCTCTCACTCTGTCACCCTAAAAACAAAATAAACTACAGGGAAAGGACAATAGGAACAAAAGATATTTGGCAAAATAACACCTAAGAGATTTTCATCACAAGGGAACATTAAGTAGCAACAAACTACATACCAAACGCTCTGCGGTAGCTGTTGCTCCCCATGCTACTGGATGTTCAGAAACAGGCTCAGCAAAACGTGAAAGTTGCGAGCTGCCAGGCCTTGTCTCTGCACTGTGTGGACGCGCCAACGTTGATGGTGCTTTGTTTGATGATAATGGCCCAGAAGCTGACGAGGGCCTAGAATTGGTACCCCATGCACTGGTAATAGGTTCTTGTGTTCTATCACTACCAGCAGTTGAAGGTCGAGTGCCACTCCCACCAGATGAAGGGCGGGATCTAAGATGACTTGGTGAGCTCGTTCCACCATCAGCATTTGGAGAGAGCGTTGAGCAACCCCACGGGTTTGACGTAGAGGAAGATGTACGGCTACCCCAGCCCAATGTACCCCTATGTCAAAGTAGGAGAGGGCCTAGATCAAGTCAACAAAGAAACAATACCCAAGGAAATACCAGACAGCTCTCCAAAAAGGCAAGCAAACTCAAATAAGTATCGCACACAAGTGCCAATGCCATGGACAAGGCAGACATAAATATAAGAAGGGGCTAAAAGAAAAAAGAGTACAGGTACTCACTTGGGAACAATTTCAACATTTGGGTCCAAACCGTGATTCTCTAACCTTCAAAAGATTTAAGTACATACAACTTCAGAAACATATGCTTTAGATCAGATGAGGAAAAATATAGATCAGCCAATATCTCATACCGCTGACTGGGCAAGTTCAATGGTTTTGGGACAGCCACTTTTCCAAGAACAGTCATGCCACCTCTTCTTGTAGAAGCCCACCTATAATGATGGAATTACAGGATGACTTAAGGAAATGATACAATCACACCAGTAAGACAATGTCATCATACTGACTCCAACGTATGTACGCGATCTAATATTAGCATTAACCAACTTAATTACACCATAATAGAGAGCACTATTAAGAAATGCCAAAAGGTTAATTTGACATACAAATCAGAACAGAAGTTTTTGAACTCTCATCCTCAACCCCAACAGAAGGTCTCTCCAATATATTCCTAACTCGAATGCCACACCGCTGAAGCATCACTCTTTGAGCAATCTATACAACAATTAAATGTTGCATTGGAGCTCATTGTTAGTTCTCACTTGATCCTACTCCACCAAGGCATCATACTTTGCCCAAAAAATGTGTAGTGTTTGGACAACTTTAGCAGAAAGTAACTTATCAAATAAAAGAACTTCAGCAGAAAGTACATTGAAATTATTTTTTTGGGAGAAAAAAGCTTGTGCAAAAGAATCTATGTAAAAGAGAATTATGCCTTTTGGAATGCAAAACTTAATAGGTAAATTCCGGCCACAAAAAAAAAAGAGAATATGAGACACTCTTCGAGTTGGTTGGTCTACACACTTTTACTCTGTCCTTGCATATTTAATACTTTATCAACAGAGCAATGTCATCAGTCCGCAACATTAAGCACATATGGAATATTTAACTTAACATCTGAAATTTTCCTTCACAATTCTGGCCTTTAAGTGACATCTTTCCGATACAAAAACCACTCTAGACAATTGAACTACTCTATCCATACCATTTTATTTGACAAGGCATGAAGTTTAAGATGCCAATTTGACATATATTAAATTAGTGATTGTTTAAGAGAATCTTAAAGTAATTGTTGATAAGTTATATGACAGTGAATACATTATATCAAACTCAAGATTTTAATAATTTTAATGAATCGAAATTTGGAATGTTACAGAATGAAAAGAGTGTCAGATAAAGGAATACTCTCTCCGTTTCAAAAAGAATGAACCTATGTTTTTTTAGTCGGTTTCAAAAAGAATGAAGTCTTTCAAAATTTAGAAACAATTTAACGTTAAAATCTATGGATTATTTTAGACCACAAGTTTCAAAAGTCTTTCTCTTTTTTCTTAAACTCCGTGCAGCCAAATAGGTTCAATCAAATTGGAACGGAGGGAGTATTATTTAACGTTTTTCAGTCTACTTTTGTCCATAACCTGCATAACAGGAGAAGAGGACCAGAGAGAATAAGATAGTAGATGTACGATTTTGGCCTCATAATCTTTTTTTTTTTCAAAACAAAGAAATAGTGGGAGGCATGTACTTAACAAGAACAGAAAACAAAGTTCATATAAAGCAATATAAGGGGCATTTGTGAAAAATAAACAAGAAAGAGGGTGTTTACATAAAAGAATCTTTTTTTACCTTTTCTCCCCTGCCAACATACTTGAAGTCATTATCCAAATATCGATACACGGTCATCCAAAAAGCTTCACAAAGAGCCTAATTCAGCAAGAATCTGAAACAGACTTGGGAGAGCACCTATTCCATTTATAACAATTCATCAAATTAAGAGAACCAATACCAAAACATTTTCATAATGGAACATTAAAAGAAACTACTTCATGAAAAAAATGTTTAGATACAATTAAGACTCAGCCGATGCTCAGATAAATTAGATTTTGAAATGTGTGGAACAAAAAGCATATATAGACAGATTCACTTAACAATTTCTATATATGTATATCACCGGAGAGTAACTTTATTAACCATAGAGTGATGTCCCATGTACAAGGGTGGTTACAACATGTAACAAAAATGGAACATAAGTAAATACCGCAATGACAGGTGATGCATCGTGATCTCATGTAGAAGGGTGGTTACAACAAGTAACAAAAATGGAACATAAATAAATACCGCAATGACAGATGATGCATCGTGATTTGTGTGTACAGACAACCTAAGTGAGATACTCCTATATGCTATCATCACTTTTCTTCTTTTTAAGTACAATACGAGATTATGGGCTAGTTACCAATATAATTTAAAACATCTCATTACAAAGTTTTCAATTTCCTAGGACCAACATTGGCATCATAACGTCCATTCATTCCCCGAAACATACTGAAATTGTCTCAAGCCGTTCCCCCTCCCTGCACAAAAGCACCCTATTACGCTACTCCTAAAATCATAATTTTTTTATGAAGTACGAGATATTATAAAAAGCACCAAGAAGATGCAAAAGAGCAAGGTCCAGGTGCTAATACAAAAGAAGATATGTTAGCTCTGTACAGATGGTCCTCTGCTAGGGCTAAGGAGCTAACAAAATCCAAGTATAATTCGGGGGAGCTAATAGGGGAGATGTTACTCCAGCTATATAACAAAACTATACAATTAGCCTTCAAGAAGTAAATTGGAGTTGCCAAACCATCAAAACATCTTCATTCATTCTAAAAAAGACAAAAATAATCAGCTGTGCTCATCCTTCTTGGTAATCAATGATTCCTTAACACCGACAAGTCAACCCAGTGGCCACACTGGCCAATAGTCAAGAAGCTTGGAAAATTGATACCTCGCAGATTATGTTACCTTCTCAAAAACAAAAAGGAAGATACCTTGTACCAACAGATGGCTAAAAGGAAAGTCTTACTAACCCAGAGGCCCCAAATATCATTAACCTCAATAGTTATTGTTTAAAGTTACGAAGTTGAGAAAGTTAACATCTGTGTAATCGACAATAAATTCTTCGAAATATTCACAGGTATTAGCATATTTCCAAGAAATTAGGTCCCTAGTAAACTAGAAGATGGAAAAAGGTGACCAAAAGTAAAGCTTTTTAAGCATAACCAATCAGTGTCAACCCAGTAGAGCACATCTTAAAATTATTTTAGTATCTTCCACCATAACTCAATGGCTATTATTTTATTAGTAAAGTGAGTGAATAGTTCAGTTTTAAAAACCAGGTAATGGTTCTTTTCTTGATCAGGAAAAAACCAAAATCATAAAAACCAGGTAATACTTTTGGTCCCTAACCAAGGCCCAAACACATATTTCCCTCTGTTTCCACAACCAAGTTCAACATCTTACAGAAAAATATGGCAAAGAAACAACACGGGAGGATATAGGAAATCGATCACTTTTTTATCTCTACTCAATTATGCTATAGAAGTTTTTCAAAACATTATCTTTTTCAGTAATTTATTTATGTGACAGTCACATGCACTTGAATGGGTAAAGCACGCCTGAAGGTCTCACCACCTCTGGCTACATAATTCATGCTCTCTTCTTTTAGAAAGAGAATGGAAGCATAATACACTCTTCCCAATCTTAACTATGCGCATAAAACCTTAGGGAAAATATTTAATGACAGGCTGATTTCTTTAATTCTGCATATGAATTCCTTAGTACCATCAAGATTCAAGCATCAAGTAAAGGTGGCTGAACTTCTCTCAACTAAATGATTAACTTCACTACTAACCAGCTTAATACATGAAAGAGTTTTTTTTTTGGTTCGCTGCCTTCAGGTTTCAAAAGTGGCGTCAAAATCAAAACTCCAAGCAAGTGAATTGTACAAAATAATTAACATCACATTTAGAAAATTTGGGGTATATAATACAGCATTAACTTGAGGTACTCTGAACATGCATGTGACGAACTGCATAGAACAAAAAGATAGAAACTCTGAAGCATCTGAAAATTTTAACTAGATTAACCATTAAACTCGACTCTATCTTGAGCAGAATTTCTTTTCCCCATAACAAGCAAAAGAACAAGAAAGGAGAATCCTTGCTAGTGAGAACATTGTCCAGGCTACAGACTGCAATCTCCACATAAGCCTACGATTTTGCATAGGAAACATAAAGCCTTGCACTTTATACTAACAACTATGAAGGAGGATAAATATTACTTCTTCAATACTCGCACTATACCAGGGAATGCTATCCTCTCATTGCAAAAAAGCATAATCTTTCACTGATGACATAATGTTACAGCAGCGAACTTAGAAACAACATCAAATTCCTACTAATAACCTTTTTGCAATTTCGGGAAGGCAAACCTTTATAACACGAAATTCACCAACAAGGTTTAAATACAATTATCGAGTAGTTATATAATGTGCATAGCTCAAGACCTAATCTTTTTCCTTGTGCGCAGCGCAGTAGAGCGTGCGAAGGAAACATATAGTGTAAATAGCAATATTTCCTAACCCTAGAATCCAAATTTTTCTTGATTTCTGTAAAATCGCAAAATCCAATATAAGCACGCTGAGAATGCCGGAAAAAACAGATTTTGGGAACAAAGAATCACCTATAGAGCTTACCAAAGAAAGAAGGAATATAGAATTGAATCGGATCTGCCAGAAACTTCGATCTGCAACACGTTAATATAAGTGTGAGTATTATACGGAGATAGAGAGAAGCGATGGTGAGAGTGTGTGTGTGTGTATAAATTCTTTAGGTGATTTTGGATTGAAAGTAGAAAGAGATCGAAGAAAGAGAACAGAGAGAGAGGGGGGAAGTGGAGAAGAAGGAAGAATAAAAGGGAGAAGCGAATATTGATGGAAACCCAACAGAGGGAGGAGTAAAGTCTTTAATTAAAACTAACACACGGGTCCACTGTTAATTTTCGGATTCACGTTAACCTCTCTCTCTTTTCTAAACAACTTTTACGCCATTCTCACTCTCACCCTCTCGCGCGTGATTCTCGCTTGATAGACGGGGGATAATTAAAAACTAAAAGGCCAAATGCATAACTGAGTCCTTAAACTTGGCCTTTTTTGTCACTTGAGCACTTAAACATAGAGTTGTTCCTATCAGACCCTTCAACTAAATCACATATGTGCCAATTAGATACTTTGTAGACCATCTGAGAAAAACTTTTATAGAAATTATTGGATATGTAATTAGGTGCAATTGTATATTTGATAGCTTTTAAGGCTTTCTTCTTTGCTTATGAAATAGCTGCATTTGTATATTTGACAGATTTGCTCTTTTGTGAAGTACTATTTTTGTTAAAAGTTGTTAGTGTCAAAATGCAACTTCTATCAACCACTTGTGCGTTCTAATTTGTAAAGTTTTATTCTAGTAGCTTACAAGTGTCGTAAAGTTTCATAAGCACTCAATTATGTCACTACAAAGTGCTTATGAAAATTTTTATGGTATCTCCTATAATCGTATTTTAGTGCCGTAAAATTTCATAAGCAAGGAAGAAAGCATTAAAAACTATCAAATATAACTGTAGCTAATTACATATCCAATAATTTTTATAAAAGTTTTTCTCAAATGGTCTACAAACTGTCTAATTGGCACATATGTGATTTAGTTGAAGGGTCTGATAGGAACAACTCTATGTTTAAGTGCTCAAGTGACAAAAAAGGTCAAGTTTAAGGGCCCAGTTATGTATTTGGCCAAACTAAAAAGTGTTATGAAACAATAAAAGAAGAAGAACAATATTGTGGAGAAAAGTATGGAGAGAGAATTCTTATTGAATTTTGGGATGATTTATAATGGGGTAAGACCCCTCTATTTATAGGAGAAAAATGGCTTAGTCACAAAGTAAAACTTTCTACAAGATAGACATTCACTCCAAATAGAATTCTATTCATAACACTCCCCCTTAATGTCTACTAAGTAATGTGTCTCATTAAAACATTAACTAAAATAAAATCCAATGGGAAAAAATTCTAGAAAAGAAAAAAGAGTACACATATCTAATAATACGCCTTGGTTGCCTCGTTAAAAACCTTGCAAGGAAAACCCAGTGGGACAAAACCTTGTTAGGGAAAAAGAGTGCAACGCGCATTAACTCCCCCTGATGAAAGCATCAATTCACATCCTTGAGTCTTCGCATCCCGATCTTGTACACTAGCTTCTTGAAGGTTGACGTCGACAAAGATTTTATATCAGTTTCAATATATTTTTCATAATGACATAACATAGAGATCTCTTCATTCATATATTCAGGTACCTGAATCTTTCATGAGATATTATGAAGTGTTATGTCATGTGATCTTCTAGATCACTTGCCTCCTTTATTATAATCATTTTGATCATTCGCTCATCTTCTTTGTCAAGAAGTTTATTTGAAACCGATTGTCTATACGCTTTAAGCTTACAATAGATTTTGTCCTTCTAGGACTTAATATGAGCATTTTCAATGAGAATATAGTTACTTTCTTTAGGTCAACAAATGCGTCTGCATGTTTTGCAATAAATTGCACATGAATTATCATTTTATGAACTTCGAGTTCATATTATTTTATTCGATGATCTAGATTTATAAATGATAATTCATTCCATGTAACCTTTTCTCAATTGTTGTATCTTGTCTCCCCCTCGTGTTAGAAAAACTAACTTGTTTTCTCAATTTTGAGAAATCATGTTTGTGCTTTATGGTGTTAATCAAAATATACACCGCACATCAATAATAATAAGATGGAATTATTTGGTTTCTGACAATGAACCACTTGTGAAGGGAAAAAATAATATACTTTCGTATATAACGTATATCAAACTGATATACAAAAGTTTGTTCTCATGAGCAATTATTTAGCTATTAAGTGGAGGCACTCAATAAATTATTTTGCTAAACCAACTGTGATGTAGACCAACTTATCAAGATGAACTTCTTGAATAGAAAATCTGGAATATGCTCTAAATTAAATTATTGAGCAAGTTACCTCGCAAATACCATATTGCGGGTTAATAATAATCGCACATGCAACCATCTCATAGATTCTTATGTGGTATACGCAGGTGAATGGGCCCATATTCACCTTTGATATTTCCAGCATTCATGGAATTCAATCCTAATTTTAGCTGATCTATTAATTAATGAGAACAAACATTATAAGAGAATTCATAAAGAACTTTCTAGTTCTTTAATATTTACCCATATGAATTCTCTATTACTTTTGCATATCATGCTTAAATTGATATGGCTAAACCAATTATGCCAACTGAATAAATTATCAATATTGATAAACTTCAGATTTACACCATGATGTGTGCAATTATTAATAAACTCCAAGTTTATTACGATATGAATTTTATATCAATAAAATATCTATTTTATTGTGGTATTATTTTATTTATGTAGTACAAATTAGAGAATAAAGCGGGTAGCTTTTCACATATATATTATCTCGCTACAAGTTGTAGTAATAGAAGATATTAAATCTTTCCTTTATTTATAGTCTCAATATAATCAACCGCTTTCGCAAATATTTTGGAAACTGAATATGTTTCTTTGAGACTTACTACAACACAATACCTTATTGGTAATCAATTGTGTTTCTCCAAAATAGTAATAATTGGCTCTTCCAGAGCTCTCAATTAATTTGGTACTACCACATATTCATCAATATCTATATGGTGAATATCTCTTTTAAAGAGAAACTTATACCATTATAGTTATGGTCAAAATTATATGTAAGAGTTGTTTCTTGCATTACCGTT
>MU776791.1:59623-87738 GCA_026770625.1 Nicotiana glauca
TATATTCACTACCACTAGCACATTCATATTCTTTGAAGAATGAATATGTATTCATAAATCACATGTTGTCACATTCAAATCATGAATGGACCATATTCATCTATATGTGCTTTACAAAATCTCATGTCAAATCGATGACAAATATTACTTTCACATAGTGAATGATTATTTTGAGAATACTTATTGTTCTCATTACCACAATGATGACGATATAATTTCGTCTATTGTCACGTCCACATCCATTGATACCTTCACGGTAATAATTTTGTCTTCTTTCAGACTTATCACATACTGCTATCACATTCTCTTAAAGGAATGAGAATGGAGAAAATTCAATGGGAAAGATTTTCAATAGTTTGCCCACAATCATACATAAATTTGATCATGGCAAGACATAGAAATTTTACCACTTCAGGTGGGTGTAATTTCTTACAAACTCCATTAGAGTTATAATCAAATTTTGCTGTCTTTGCTTGTATATAAAATCAAATTATAGAATTTCAAGAATTTAAAAGAGAAAAATAAAGTAAAGTACCTACCATAAATTCAAAATTTAATCATGAAGGAAGTTTATGGAATAATTAACAATCATTATGCTCAATCCCAAAGCTTCTACTCAATTGATTAGAGTCTCGTGCTGATAACGTGTTATGAAACAATAAAAGAAGAAGAACAATATTGTAGAGAAAAGTAGGGAGATAGAATTCTTATTGAATTTTGGGATGATTTACAATGGGGTGAGACCCCTCTATTTATAGGAGAAAAATGACTTAGTCACAAAGTAAAACTCTCTACAAGACAGACATTCACTCCAAATAGAATTCTATTCATAACAAAAAGTACATAGTAGTCATTTTTATTTTGGCAGATATTTTTTCTTCCAACTACTCTATCTTTACGAGTATATGTATTCCAAAATTTAACTTTTTAAAATCCGGTAGTTAGCTACTAAAAAGATACTAATAGTTTCTTTTAATAGTGGCTTCTTAAATGGACTAGGGCATGACTTCTCTCTCGGCACATGTTGCTAGTGTTCGCCAGCCATGGGCAAAAGAGCTCGTGTATGGTATCGATAAATCAACCTACAACCTCAAGAGGATTGAATCAAGCTAAGAAAGGACAAGTAATAGCAGAAAGTAGTGAAGGAGGAAGCAAAAATTCAGACCCAAAATGTGATAGAAACACCACAAGTTGAAATTTATGAAACAGTAATCCAAGCCGCACTAATCAATGAAACAGTGAAACCCGACCCTTTAGAATAACAAGAACAACAATAAGCATAAATTTATCACCTTTTTTTGAACACCTAGAAGTGATCTATGATTTTACAGAATTCATCTTACCACCTTAAGTTGAGTCTGAAGGTTGAATAATAAATCCAAGAGTAGCCACACACAAGAGTGTACGAAAAATCTCACAATTTTTATTGACAATAATCTGAATAATCTAAGTCTAAAAACAAATAATACACCCTTTTATATAGAGAGGGCTTCATGAAATTGTACCTAAAATAACTAGGAAATAAAGTTCTAAACTATTTTGAACACAAGTCCAATTATCTTAGAAAAAAGAAAAATACTAGGAACCAAAAACCAAGTCATTCTTGAAAAATAATTCCAAAAATTTTAGTAAAGGGAAAACATAACCTTAACTAACTAGGAAAAAAATGAATATAGTCCCATAATATATGGAAATAAGTCCCAAATCAATCTTGGATAGAATCTTGAAAATCTTGAAGGAAATTTGCAAGCAACTTGGCACCAATTTGCACTCAACACCTAGTATGACTATTGTACCATTCTTGGACATCAATTGAATAATTTTTATGCTATAAAAAGGTGGCTTTATGTCGGACTTCATGGGCTGCAATTTGGACATATTTTAGGTGCTAAATTGGTCCAACAGTGGCTTGGTTTGGACCTTCTTCAGAGGATGTTTCTTGGGATCTAATCCACCTCTTATTGGACATGAATTTGGGCGATAAAATAATTATAACACTTAGATAACTCATATCCTTTATCCTTAAGCTCTTCCTCCCAACTAATAATTTTTTTGATCATTCCTGAAGACCAATAACCTTGTTTTGCAACTTTTTAGCTTGAGATCTTGTTAAAGGCCCTCTTTGAGATTTCAAAGCTTCATCATTATCCTTGAATAGATTGAGCTTACTAGGATGCTATTATTCCCCTCTTCTTGAAGAAAAATTCGTCCTCGAATTTTAACCTTGCAAGAAAACAAAGACATGCACTAGTAAGTGACATCCACTAATCTAAAAAAATGGTAAGAATAAAACAAGATAGTGACCAAGTGTTCACTTAACTCAATTAATCCTAATAGGTGTAAATACTTCTTTATAAATCATATAGACATCGTCATCCCAATAAAATTTATGTCTACTTAGATTTGTCCCATAAAAACCTCTCTTAAGGTAGTCAAAAGATGTACATGACAATGAAATTACAAAAGATTAATCACGGATCGATTTAAAACGAGTATCTCTGCCGCATTTATCAAAAAAGGCACTTTTATAATATAGCCAAGTATCAATAAAAAATCTCATGGATTCTTCTACATATAAGCTATTCAAAGAAGCACATAAATTCTCAAGAAGGTTAGAAAAACCTATAATTTTCAAAATAAAAGTATCAACACATTGCTCGTGATTATAACTTTCTCCAATAATATTTGCAACATCAATGGATTCTAAACAATTGCTCAAACGATCACAGAAAGAGCCATAGATATGTTCATGAAAGAATACTTGATCACAAACATTAAAATAATCATGCATATCCTCTTTACTAGTAGCAAACACATTTACAAGCTCGCAATCAACATGACTTTAAAGAATGACTCTCCATCACACAACAAAAATTATGTTCTAGCAATTTATCACATAAAAACTCATTAGACACTTGAACAGGAGAAGAAGAAATATTTAACTCATTCATAAGCCTCTTCTTATAAAATTCAAGCTTCTTTCCAGCTAGTTGAAATATATAATGACCTATGTCATACTCAATTTCAAAAGAAAGTATATTACTCCAGTACTTGAACTTAGATATTTGTGATGTCTCGGCCGGTCGTTTTAAGAATTTACGTCCCGATCTCCTATTAACTGTATTCTCCGTGTTTGTTTATGCTATTGTGAGTTGTTGGGGAGAATTATTTGGAGTTTCGAAGAGTTTTTGGGACACTTAGTCCCTAAATGAGAGCTTAAGCTTTAGAAATTTGACCGTAGTCAGAACAGTGTGAAAACGACATCGGAATGGAATTTTGATGGTTCCGTTATCTCCGTTGGGTAATTTCAGATTTAGGAGCATGTTCAGATTGTGTTTTGGAGGTCTGCAGCTAATTTAGGCTTGAAATTCCGAAAGTCAAATTTTTGAAGTTTCCGGTTCGATAGTGAGATTTTGATCCAAGAGTCGGAATAGAATTACATAAGTTAGAGTAGCTCTGTAGTGTTGAATGTGACGTATGTGCAAAATTTTAGGTCATTCGGACGAGGTTTGATAGACTTTTTGATCGAAAGGGTATTTTGAGAGTTTTTGAAGTTATTGGGCTTGAATCCGATGCTAATTGGTTGATTTGATATTGTTTGAGGTGTTTTGGAGATTTGTATAAGTTTAGATAGTGGTACATGACTTGTTCGTGCTTTAGGTTGATGTCCCAGGGGCCTCGGGATGAATTCGGGTGGTTAACGGGAAGTTGGAAATTTGGAATTTGCAGCTAAAGTTCTTTGGGCTGCTGTCATAACCGTATCTGCGACTCCCGCTAATGCGGAGTCAAGCCGCAAAAGTGTCCAAGAGGAAATAGAGCGGTAGCGGATGGATAATCGCACTTGCGGGACCACACTTGCGGCATCTGGGTCGCAGGTACGGAGATGGAACTTTTAAGTGAGATCCGCAGAAGCGGTTCCCCAACTGCAGAAATAGTATCGCAGATGCAATGGGTGGACCGCAGTAGCGGATTTGCTGGGCAAAAAAATCAGAGACTCGAGGGTTTAATTTCAAAAGTTGGAAAATTAATTTGGAGCTCGGGAGAAGGCAGTTTTGGGAGGAATTTGAAGAGAAAATCAGTGGGTAACGATTCTTAATCCCTCTCTAGTTGTATTCTTATAATATAATCTTAGTTTTGTCATTTAATATCGAATTGGAGATGAAAATTGGGAAAAAAATTGGAAGAAAGTTCTTAGTTTAATTGGGAATTTGACATTGGATTTGGATAATTTTGTTATGCATGAACTCGTGGGAGTATGAGGATTCTGAAAAATATAAATTTTACCTGATTTCAAGATGTGGACCCGAGGGGCATTTTGGTTATTTTACCTAATTTCGCGTATTAGCTTAGAATTAATTAGTTGAATTAGTTACTTGAAGTGTTATTTACATTATGCAATTTAATTGAATAGATTTGGGACATTTGGAGTGCAGTACTTGTGGCAAAAGCGTGGTTTCAGGTTGATTTTGAGCCGGTTCGAGGTAAGTGGCTTGTCTAACCTTGTGCGAGGGACTTCCCCTTAGGATTTGGTATTGTTGATATTTGAAATGCCTTGTACGTGAGGTGACGAGTGCGTACTTGTAATAATTATTGAAAACCCGATTTTTCATTAAGTAATGAAAAATTGTGTTTCTTCTCCTGTTATTACTACTTGCAATTTAAGCCTGTTGTTAGCCTAGTGAAGCGTGTCTAAGTGACTTAATTGCTTTATTTGCTCAAACCTCCTTACCTGAATTATATGCAGCATGCTAGGCTAGTAATACATGTTTGCCTTGATATGAAATTGACATTTCTAAATATTCTTCGTGTTGCTGCTGTGTATTTATATTTGGGACTACGGATGTGGGATTTTGGTAGATCCCCCTTGTCTGTTTATTTGGGACTACGGATGTGGATTTCGGTAGATCCCCCTTGTCTATTTATTTGGGACTACGGATGTGGGATTCCGGTAGATTTCCCTGCACAGTTATATGGAACTACTAGACTGCACCCGATAGATTCCTCCGGTACTGGATATTTATATTTAGGACTACGGATTGGAATTTCCGGTATATCCTCACGCACTGTTAGTTGGACTACGGGACGGGATCCCGGGAGATCCTTCAGATATATATATGATGGACCACAGGACGGGATCCCGGGAGATCCTTCAGGTATATATGATGGACTACGGGACGGTATCCCACGAGATCCACTGGATAGTTATATTTGCACTACAAGACGGTATCCTGGAAGGTTCCCAGTTGTTATCTCTATGTTAAGTTGTACTCCTTTCTGTGATTTATTTGTTACTGTTATAGCTGTGTTGTACCTTATATCTTGTGTTATTTCTTACGGTTGCACTTGATTTTACTATCTTATCCTATACTGTTATACCTTATTTTTATTTAATATCAGTAGGGCCCTGACCTTCCTTGTCACTACTCGAGAGGTTAGGCTTCGCACTTACTGAGTATTTGAGTATTATTGTGGTGTACTCATGCCCTTTCTGCGCATGTTTTTTATGTGTAGATCTAAGTACTTCCACTCAGTCTTATCACGCTTGAGGCAAGGCGCTTGTAGAGACTCCGAGGTATATCTGTCGCGTCCGCAGACCGAAGAGTCCCTTTTTATTCTCCCTTTAAGTATTAGTTCTTTTGTATTTATTTTCTTTATTAGATATTCTGGAGTTAGATACTTGTAGACATTCAAAAGCTTGTGTTTCA
This sequence comes from Nicotiana glauca, assembly GCA_026770625.1. Lineage (NCBI taxonomy): Eukaryota > Viridiplantae > Streptophyta > Magnoliopsida > Solanales > Solanaceae > Nicotiana > Nicotiana glauca. Next base: position 65,329 of record MU776791.1, read on the forward strand.
TGAGATTTCGGGTTTTGGAAAATATTATTAGTTTCAAGAGTTGTATTGTATATGCCGAGTGACATCTTAAATACTGTTTTATTTCATTATTTCGGTTTTAAATTATTTCTTCCGAAATTTATTTATTTTTCGCTTTGTTAGGCTTACCTAGTTGTACAGACTAGGTGCCGTCACGATGGTTCACGGAGGGCAAATCGGGGATGTGACAATATTACAATTAGTGACTTGATGTGCATCAAAATATCATCATCCACAAAAATTATAAAGTCACCAACATAAAATTTAATATATTTCATTACCTCCAAAAATACTTTAGGTGTTATAGAAAGGCCAAGAATGCGAATAAACCAATTATGCATAGCATACTTGGACTTATTTACTGATGGAACAACATTACCTTGTATTCTTTTTAGCAATGATTCCAGCTTAGCAATGGCTTTAGGGAACTCCGTATTATAAACATATAAATAAGGATCAAAATAGTCAAAAGGTTCAACAACAAAGAAATCAACCAAGCTTTTATCTTCCACCATCTAACAAGAATTAATTTCGCTAAATTCATGTTGGAATTCGATTGGATCCTTGGCTAAAATCTCTTGTGCCTCACCTCCGTTTTCAAAAGGTTTTTCCACATATGGTTGCACAAAATCACAAGAAGTAAAACAAGAAAGAGTTAATGGGTGAGGAAGTAAAGAAACTTTTTTCTTGCTTACACTCTCTTTGGCTTTTATCACACGACTAACTTTTTCCTCACTCTTAGCCTCTTTTCTCTCACTAAAGTTTTTTTCTTTTTATTTACTCAAACCCTCTTGGTTTCTCTCTCTACCTCAAAGATTTTTTTAATCTCATTGCGTTCTCTATTTTCTTTTTTCTCAAGATCACTCTTTACCTTACTCGACATTTCACTATTTTCACTCAACACAACCTCTCATTTTTCCTTTCTTGAGATGTCAACATACACTCCCTTACTCCTCTCATTCTTTTCTCTTTCATATTGTCTTTAATAGTCTTTTCCTCTTCACAAATTTGTGAGGGGGTCAAAGGTCCATGAATGAATTTCTTCCAGTTAACCTTAAATGAGTATCTATTTTTTTCGATGTTATATGAAGCTTTTCTGTAAACATACTATGGTTTTCCCAACAAGATATGATAATTATTCACGGGAACCACATCACACCAGATTGCATTCTCATACCTTCCGATAGAGAATAGTAATAACACTCTTTTATCTACCTTTACTCCTCTCAACTTGTAGTGTTCAATATGCTCAACACAATGCAAGTTCGATTCTCAACCATATAAGTGCTAATTGAGTTATAGCCAACTCTTTGTCAATTCTAAGGGCACAAATTGCAGACATCACTTTAGCTCGTGTTTGAAAAATAACTTTACCATTATCTTCCTTCCATTCAGTATACTGTAAGTTCAACTTTTCAAATTGTTGAGTCACAACTCACCTCCTTTCACAATAACTACCCGTTTGAAACATCTTGAACAAAGATTAGAAGAATTATGTCTCTCTCAAATTTGGATTTGTCCTTCGTATATTCTCACATCTCTTGCCTTTTTCCACTCAATTAAACTCTTGGTCGTTAATCTTTATATTTATTAATAAAGCTTACTAGTCACAACCCTTAGGGATAAGAATATGGAGTTAGAAAAAGAAAGAAAAGTGAATGACCAAACCTAGGAAGTATAGGAACTGGTTAGTAGAAAAAAGGAAAGAATTTTAGGAAACCCAAAACCCACAAAAATAAGGAAAGAAGTTTGCTTAATCTTCAAGAACAAGGATCCCCTCTTCTTATTTTCTTTCTTGACCTGGAAACCAAATAATACTTGAATTCTAAAAATAATAACGAGCAATAACACTTTTTGGGCTGATTTTTATTTTTTTTTTTGGTTTTTTTCTTCTCAAGAACCTCCCAAGATTATCAAGATTGAAATCTTGATTAGCATATGCTCTGGTACCATTTGATAACAACACGACATGGGTCCAGGAATTACTAAAGAAAATCAAAAAACGTGAGGAAGCTAAAAGAAAATAAATAAACGAAAAAGGCGGAAATTAAAGATAGACTGAGTTCAAGAAAGAGTTTCTTGAATTAAAGAAGTCTATTTTTAAAGGTTAATCCGAGCAACAACAATTAGTTAACGAAGAGTTAATCGCCTTTGGTAGATGTTTAAAACAAGAGATAGATTGTGAAACCTGACCCTTTAGAATAACAAGAACAATAATAAGCCTAAACTTATCACCTTTCTTTTATCACCTTTCTTGAATAAGAAGTGATCTAAGATTTCAAAGAATTCATCTTACCACCTTAAGTTGAGTCTTGAAAGTTGAAGAATGAATTCAAGAGTAGCCACACACAAGAGTGCAAGAAAAATCTCACAATTTTTATTGATAATAGTCTGAATAATCTAAGTCTAAAAACAAAGAATATACCCCTTCTGTAACGACCCGGCCAGTCATTTTTGAATCTTACACCCTGATCCCCTATTAACTATTTCCCTTAAGTTCATTTCTACTATTTTGGTTTGCAGGGACGTTCGGTGTTGAATTTTGGAGAGTTTGGGACACTTAGTCCATAAATGAGAGCTTAAGTATTGGAAAATGGTACGTAGTTGGAACAATATGAAGACGACCTCGAAATGGAAATTCGATGGTTCTATTAGCCCCGTTAGGTGATTTCGAGGTTGGGAGCATGTTTGGAATGTATTTTGAAAGTCCGTAGCTAATTTAGGCTTGAATTGGCAAAGTTAGTATTTGGCGATTTCCGGTTGATAGGTGATATTTTAATCATGGAGTCGGAATGGAATTCCGAGAGTTTTTGCAGCTTCGTTAGGTGATTTGGGATATGTGTGCAAAATTTCAGTTCATTCGGACATGTTTTGGTTGAGTTTTTAATCGAATGTGTGTTTTGGAAGTTTTATAAGAACTTAGGCTTAAATCCGATGTAAAATTTGTGTTTTTATGTTGTTTTGGGCGTTCCGAAGATTGGAACAAGTTGAATGATATTTTAGGATTGGTTGGCAGGTTTGGTTGACGTCCCGGGGGACCTCGGGTGAGTTTCAGGATAGTTCCGGACCATTTCTAAGCTATTTTTAGCTGCTGTTTTTTAGCTAGAGCAGTGTTCTATGCGATCACAGGAAACTGGACGCGATCGCGATGGGTAAAATGCGAAAAAAATGCCAGTGCTTCGCGATCGCGTATAGTGCTTCGCGATCGCGAAAAAGAAACTTTCCGTTGCATTGATCCCACTCTGGAAGCTTTTATCTCCCAATCTATAAGGAATTTGGAGTTGATCCAAAAATGAAAGTTGTAGCTCTTGCTATCTAATTTTCATAAAATTCAAATTATTTGGAATTTCAAGTTATATTCAAAAAGTTATGGTAGTTACACTATAGGCTGTCTGGGAAGAGTCTCTAATACATAAGGATGACTTTGGAAGCATATCTCTCTCAATGTATAAGGATTCAGGAAATGATCAAGATATGAAATTATAGCTCTTTGTGTCTAGTTTCCAGAACATCAAACCATTTTTCATTTGGAGTTGTGTACAAAATGTTATGACTATTATACTGAAGACTGTCTGGGGGAGCTGGAATTGTTCTTCGCGATTGCGAAGAATTTACCGTGATCGCGAAGAGCAAATTTTGGGTGGAGAAAAGTTGTTCTTCGCGATCGCAAAGAAATTTTCGCGATCCCGAAGAGTAAATAACTGGGCAGAAGCTTTATTTCATGGTTTCGGCCATTTTTAATATTTTTGGACCAAGGGAGCTCGGGTGAAGCGATTTTTCGAGGGGTAAGTGTTCTTAACTTAATTTTGGTTAGATTACTCGAATCTATTACAAGTTTTGGCATTAAATCCGTGAATTTAGTTGGAAAAAGTTAGAAAACCTTCTCGGATAGATTTGAAGGTCGAAATGTTATAGGATTTAGATAATTTTGGTATGGTTAGACTCGTGAGAGTGCGAGGTTTCTGGAAATATAATTTTTACCCGATTCCGAGACGTGGGGCCCGAGGGGTATTTTGGTCATTTTACATAATTTCGCGTACTAGATTAGAATTTAATTGTAGAATCAATTACTTGAATTATTATTTACAATATGCAATTTAATTGAATAGATTTGAGCCATTTGGAGTCGGATACTCGTGGCAAAAGCGTGGTTTCGGGGTGGACTTGCACTTGTTCGAGGTAAGTGGCTTGTCTAACCTTGTGCGGGGAACATTTGCCCTTAGGATGTGATATTTGGTAATTGAATGCCTTGTAAGTGAGGTGACGAGCGCGTACTTGAGCTAATTGTTGAAAACTTGAATTTTTACTATAAAAAAAATAATATTTGAATTGAGTTTCTTTTGTACTTGCTTTGTTCTACATGCCGTTATATTATGTGCTAGTCTAGAAAAGTATGTTTAGTTAATCTAAATTGCCTACTTGCTTAATTTGCCTTAATTGTATTACGTGGAGCATGCTAGGTTAGAACTATCTGTGGCTTGTATTGTTGTACTTCATTTCTGAATATTCTCTGATTTTGGTTGCGCATTTACATTGGGACTACGGATGTGGGATTCCGGTAGCTCCCCCTTGTTTGTTTACTTTGGGACTACAGGTTAGATTCCCGGGAGATCTCTGTGCATATTTACTTTGGGACTACGGGTTAGATTCCCGTGAGATCCCCCTGCACATTGATAGTTGGGCTACAGACTGTATCCCGGGAGATCCTTCAGATATATTCATACGGTGGACTACGAGACGGTATCCCGGGAGCTCCTTAGACAGAGTGATAAAATGGACTACAGGACGGTATCCTAGGAGATCCTCATTATTGGTGTTGGTATTGAGTTGTTTACTTTGTGTTATCTTTTTCTTTTCTGCCTATAAATTGTTATTGTGTAATCTGATTTACTCAATAGCTGTATCTCATTATTTCTGTTTATTTCATACTGTTGTCAACTTTATTATTTTATTTTATCTCGGTAGGGCCCTGGCCTTCCTCGTCACTACCCAACCGAGGTTAGGCTTGGCACTTACTGAGTACCGCTGTGGTTTACTCATGCCCCTTCTGCGCATGTTTTTCATGTGGAGTTCCATGTATCTCCACCCAGGCGTACTATCCCCACGGAGGAGAGATCCAGCAGAGACTTTGAGGTATATCTGCCACGTCCGCAGACCAGAAGTCTCTATCTTATTCCAGCTTCAGTATATGATTTTTCTCTTCTTTCGGTTGTGTAGACATTCTGGAGTTAGAGCAGTACATTTCATTTCTATTAGCTTGTGTTTCTTGTGAGTTTTCGGGTTTTGGGTGTTGTTTTGTTTTTGTAATATGAGTTTTATTATGCCAAGTGGCATTTATACACAGTTTTCTCTTGACAGTAAGATTTTCACTTATTTGCTTCCGCAAGTTAGCTTATTTTCCGCAAGTTAGTTTGTTTTCCACAAGTTGCGTAAATTCCGTAATTTTAGGCTTACCTAGTCTTAGGAACTAGGTGCCATCACGACATGTTCACGGAGGGTGAACTGGGGTCATGATAAGTTGGTATCAGAGCTCTAGGTTCATAGGAGTCACGGAACACAGGCCGGTTTATTAGAGTCTCGCTGATCGGTATCGAGATGTCTGTACTTATCTACGAGAGGCTATGTAACTGTTAGGAAAATTCCACTTCATTTCATTCCTTATCATGCGTCATTTATTTAGTTTGGAGCCTATATCATATGTTCTTTTTGCATCCACTTGTATTGAAATTTGTGCACTCGGTATCAATTATGCGCTGACGGTTCATGATGCTACAGAAGGATTATAAGGGAGCCAACAATTTTCTCAACCATTGTTGCCGCGTGTCATCCATATCGATAATACAGAAGTGGTGAGAGATCATTCAATTGTGCACATGGGGGTGCAGTAGGTTCTGATATCTAGTTGATAAGTACGGTCTTAAGAAGGTTTACTTAATTGCCTAATCGTCGTAGTAATGGTAGAATCACGAGGTGGATGTAGATCTGAAGATAGTTGGTGGTAATTGAGACTATGTGGTTCGTATGAGATGTCTATTTAGCGAAGGGTACAACTAGCAACCGAGATACTGGATGAAGTGAGTTTAACTGTCATAAGAATGACATGTGCCAAATGAATGGCTTGAGGTGTCTTATGATGGTGACATACGAGCGACAAAGGTTAGTATTGTGGAGTATCGGGATGTATCTTATGGATTTGCACCAAGTGAAGGGAGTCCACTAACAACGATCAAATTATAGGTCATGTGTCATATCATATTTGGCCTGAAATGTATTTATGTGGTATTCAAAAATTCTCTGAAGCTTATATATGAGTAAGAGATGAGATTTGTATAGAATGGTGTTGGGACTTCGATATTCCTATGTCCATAATAATTCTACATTTCAGTATCAACAGGGAAATGGAAACAATTTCAGAATACTCGTAGTGCTACAGTTAATCAGAACATTTTCCTAGTACCGTCATCTTTTAATGCACCACTAGTATGGGATTCCTTAAATGGTTATTCTGGTTATCCGGTGTAGACTCGGTATGAGTAGCCGAACTGCAGATGGGTTGTTATGAATATGGTGATACTAGAAACATCATGAGAAAATTGTCACAGACTTGGGAGAAATCTATTTCATCATAACACTCGGTCCACACACCCCGTTATAGTTAATAATCTACATACACTACAAGTTAGAGATGGAGGGCGAGCAGGTAGATGTCACCTAAGAGGTGGGGGCCCGACCCATTGATATAATTGTTATGGTATGGTTGTGGCCACTACACCAAATGGTGCTGTTACATGTACAATTCTGATTGTTATCAAAAGGATAATTTTTTTTTCCTTAATTTGATTTGGTTTTGAAAAATTGAGACCGGTCCTCTTAATATGCTCCACTCATGAGTGAACTTTGTAATCCTGAAATCTACTTATGTGAATACACACGTTGAGATATTATATGGAGATAGCTATTTCTATCATTATGTGTTGGTCACTAAGAATAGCTATGAGGCTAAAAGTGACTTTCTATTACTTACTACAGTGGGTTTTGATGTGATTTCACGATAATTAAATACAATTGTGAATGATATGCCCTATCGGTATGAGGGTTCATTATATGTTGTGATTTTTGATTGACGGAAATTATTTAAAAGAAGAAAGAAAGGAAATGAAAAAAATTCAGTTGGCATAATGTGCAAATACTTGTGATTCAGAGTTGAGGGCGAGATCCTCTCATTTTTTATTGATGTGAAATATTTTAAACTGGGCTACAAGCTGCGGTGGGTATTATATAAGGACGAGGTCCTGGCGGTGAAAATTTCATGTGATTAAAATGCTCCTTTTATGAAATTAAAAAAAAAATATTTTTTAAATGGAAGTCATGCCTGTCTGGCTTATTTGACAATTCTTGTGTATTTTTTGTTCATATTCAGTGATTTTTGTGTTGTAAATATTGAGTTTTAGCCTACGAGATGGGCGCCCAGGTGGCGTTAAATGTGACTCATTAATTCGGGTAAGTAATTTATGAGGTCTCAATGCCTCGTTGTGAGTAAAGTGGAGGTATGAAATAAGATATTTGTTAACATAAGTTAATTGGCAATGTTGTGATTTATGAACAACTATTATGGCCAGAGACATGGTTATGGGTATAGAGATGATGTGTTTCATGTCCAGATATCAGTATGATAATGCGATACTTGTAATGTTAAGATTAGTGTTACTGATATATATATTGTGGTGTTTTATTGGATTGTGGATGTGTTGTTAGGAGTTGCTTTGGTGTTACTCTGGCAGGTGGATAAGCCCAATTACAGGGGAGGCTTTGCCGAAATTTCTGAAAATTTTGGAAGTTAGAAAAATTTGAGACATTAAGATGTGTGAAGAAAGAGATAAGCTACGTCGTGTTTTCGAGGATGAATGACCCTAAGTGGGGGAGAATGTAACATCCCGGAGAAACAATTTCGAAGTATCTAAGCGTTATTAAAAGTTTACGTGTGTTGAAATAAGACTAATGCAGTGTGATGATGTGGAATTCGGATCCTATGACGAATGGCAGATTTTGAAGTTTGGGTCCTGTCCTAAGGTTGAGGACTAAGGATGAGGTGAAACCTTTAGTTAAGTTGAAGGATCAATTACAGGAATTTGCTTGATAATGGTTTTATCCGACCCAGTGTATCACCTTGGGGTGCTCCTATTTTGTTGGTAAAGAAAAAGGATGGTTCTATGCGTATGTGTATTGATTATCGACAGTTGAACAAAGCTACAGTGAAGAACCGCTATCCTTTGCCTCGTGTTGATGATCTGTTTGACTAGCTTTGGGGCGCACGGGTGTTTTCTAAGATTGACTGGCACTCAGGTTACCATCAGTTGAAGGTTCGGGAGCCAGATATCCCGAATATTGCTTTCAGGACTCGGTAAGATCATTACGAGTTCCTTGTATGCCATTTGGGCTGACCAATGCACCAGCAGCTTTTGTGCATTTGATGCACATTGTATTTAGGCCATATATTTACTTCTGTTATTGTCTTTATTGATGACATCCTGGTGTATTCCCGAAGTCAGGAAGATCATGAGCAGTACCTGAGAACAGTGCTTCAAACCCTGAGAGAGAAGAAGTTATATGCAAAGTTTACAAAAATATGAGTTCTGGTTGGATTATGTGGCATTCTTAGGCCACGTAGTATCGAGTGAGGCATTCGCGTGGATCTGAAGAAGATAGAGGCAGTGTAGAGTTGGCCTAGACCCTCCTCAGCTATGGAGATTCGCAGTTTCCTTGGCTTGGCTGGTTACTACCGTCGTTTTGTGGAAGAGTGCGGGGTGAGCTTTCAGAAGCTCAAGACAGCTTTGACTATAGCCCCAATTTTGATATTGCCTATAGGTTTGGGGTCTTATACTGTCTATTGTGATGCCTCGCTGATTGTCCTTAGAGCGGTATTGATGCAGAACGGTAGGGTGTTTGCCTACGTGCCTAGACAGTTAAAGGTAAATGAGAATAATTGTCCTATTCAAGCAAAATGATCTAAATTTGCGCCAGAGGATGTGGTTAGAGTTGCGAAAGGACTATGACATCACTATCCTCTATCACTCGGGCAAGGCCAATGTAGTGGACGATGCATTGACCCGCCGGGCAGAGAGTTTGGGAAGTTTAACTTACCTACCAGCATTATATAGGCCTATGGCGATGGATGTTCATGCCTTAGCCAACCACTTTGTGAGAATTGGATATTTCGGAGCCTAGTCAGGTTTGTACCTCGGTGCCTCAACTGTGAACAGGTGAAATATAAGCACCAGAGACCCGGTGGGTTGGTTCAAGCCAGGTGAGGCTTGATTATTGGGTACAGACTTGGTCCAGGAAACTTTGGAAAAGTTTAAAGTGATTCAGGATAGACTCTCTATAGCCTCATCCAGACAGAATAGTTATGAGGACCGGAAAGTTTGTGATGGTTCCGATGTGGTTGGATAATAGGTTCTGCTGCGTGTTTCGCCTATGAAGGGCATTATGAAAATTGGGAAGAAAGGGAAATTGAGTCCGAGGTTTATTGGCCCTTTTGAGATATTGAAGCGTGTTGTGGAGGTTGCTTATGAGCTAGCTTTACCTCCCAGCTTGGCAGCAGTTTATCCGGTATTTCATGTTTCGATGCTCCGGAGATATCACGGGGACCCGTCGCACGTGTTGGATTTCAGCTCTGTCCAGTTGGACCAGGATTTATCGTATGTTGAGGAGCCAGTGGCTATATTGGATAGGTAGGTCAGAAAGTTGAGATCAAAGAACATTGCTTCAGTGAAGGTTTAGTGGCGGGGTCATCTGGCCGAGGAGGCGACTTGGGAGACCTAGCGGGATATGCGCAGTCGATACCCTCATCTTTTCACTGTTTCAGGTATGTTCTTTATACTCGTTCGAGGACGAACGAATATTTAAGTGAGAGGGGATGTAACGACCCGACCGGTCATTTTTGAAACTTACACCCCGATCCCCTATTAACTGTTTTTCCTAAGTTCATTTTTACTATTTTGGCTTGCCGGGACTTTCGGTGTTGAATTTTGGAGAGTTTTGGGACACTTAGTCCCTAAATGAGAGCTTAAGTATTGAAAAATGGTCAGTAGTTGGAAAAGTGTGAAGACGGCCTCGAAATGGAAATCCTATGGTTCCGTTAGCTCCGTTAGGTGATTTGAGGTTGGGAGCGTGTTCGGAATGTATTTTGAAAGTCCGTAGCTAATTTAGGCTTGAATTGGCGAAGCTAGTATTTAGCGATTTCCGATTGATAAGTGATATTTTTATCCGAGAGTCAGAATGGAATTCCGAGAGTTGTTGTAGCTTCGTTAGGTGATTTGGGATATGTGTGCAAAATTTCATTTTATTCGGACGTGTTTTGGTTGGGTTTTTGATCGAATGCATGTTTTGGAAGTTTTAGAAGAACTTAGGCTTGAATCCAATGTAAAATTTGTATTTTTATATTGTTTTGAGCGTTCCGAAGATTGGAACAAGTTTGAATGATGTTTTTAGATTGGTTGGCATGTTTGGTTGAGGTCCCTGGGGACCTCAGGTGAGTTTCGGGGTGGTTCCGGACCATTTCTAAGCTATTTTTAGTTGCTAGTTTTTGGCTACAGCAGTGTTCTATGCGATCGTGGGAAATTGGATGCGATCACGATGGGTAAAATGCGAAAAAAATGCCAGTGCTTCGCGATCGCATACAGTGCTTCACGATCGCGAAGAAGAAACTTTTAGTTGCATTGATCCCAATTTGGAAGCTTATATCTCACAATCTATAAGGAATTTGGAGCTGATCCAAAAATGAAAGTTGTAGCCCTTGTTATCTAGTTTTCATAAATGTAAATTATTTAGAATTTCAAGTTGTATACAAAAAGTTATGTTAGTTACACTATAGGCTGTCCGAGAAGAGTCTCTAATATATATAGGGATGATTTTGGAAGCATATATCTCGCAATATGTAAGGATTCGGGAAATTAGAAATATATGAAATTATAGCCCGTTGTGTCTAGTTTCCAGAACATCAAATCATTTATCATTTGGAGTTGTGTAAAAAAAGTTATGACCATTATACTGAAGACTGTCCGGGGGAGCTAGAATTGTTCTTTGCGACTGCGAAGAATTTACCGTGATCGCGAAGAGCAAATTTTGGGCGGAGAAAGTTGTTCTTCGCAATCGCAAAGCAATTTCCGCGATCGCGAAGAGTAAATTACTGGGCAGAAGCTTTATTTCATGGTTTCGGCCATTTTTAACATTTTTGGACCAAGGGAGCTCGGGTGAAGCAATTTTTCGAGAGATTTTCAAGGAAAATATCGGGGTAAGTGTTCTTAACTTAATTACTCGAATCTATTACAAGTTTTGGCATTAAATCCGTGAATTTAGTTGGAAAAAGTTAGAAAACACTCTCGGATAGATTTGAAGGTCGAAATGTTATAGGATTTGGATAATTTTGGTATGGTTAGACTCGTAAGAGTGCGAGGTTTCTGGAAATATAATTTTTACCCGATTCCGAGACGTGGGGCCCGAGGGGTATTTTGGTTATTATATATACTTTTGCGTATTAGCTTTGAATTTAATTGTAGAATCAATTATTTGAATTATTATTTACAATATGCAATTTAATTGATTAGATTAGAGCCATTTGGAGTCTGATACTCGTGGCAAAAGCGTGGTTTCGGGTTGACTTGTACTTGTTCGAGGTAAGTGGCTTGTCTAACCTTGTGCGGTGGACCTTTCCCCTTAGGATATAATATTTGGTAATTGAATGCCTTGTACGTGAGGTGACGAGCGCGTGCTTGAGATAATTGTTGAAAACCCGATTTTTTACTAAAAAATAATTGTATTTGAACTGAGTTTCTTTCGTACTTGCTTTATTCTACTTTTCGTTATATTCTGTGCTAGTCTAGAAAAGTATGTTTAGTTGATCCAAATTGCCTACTTGCTTAATTTGCCTTAATTGTATTACGTGGAGCATGCTAGGTTAGAACTATCCGTGGCTTGTATTGTTGTACTTCATTTTTGAATATTCTCTGATTTTGGTTGCGCATTTACATTGGGACTACAGATGTGGGATTCCGGTAGCTCCCCCTTGTTTGTTTACTTTGGGACTACGGGTTAGATTCCCCAGAGATACCCCTGCATATTTACTTTGGGACTAAGGGTTAGATTCCCGGGAGATCCCCCTACACATTTACTTTGGGACCACGGGTTAGATTCCCGGGAGATCCCCCTGCACATTGATAGTTGGACTGCAGGACGGTATCCCGGGAGATCCTTCAGATATATTCATACTACGGGACGGTATCCTGGGAGCTCCTCGGACAGATTGATAAAATGGACTACAGGATGGTATCTTGGGAGATCCTCATTATTGGTGTTGGTATTGAGCTGTTAACTCTGTGTTATCTTTTTTTTTTTCTGCGTATAAATTGTTATTGTGTAATACGATTTACTCAATAGTTGTATTTCATTATTTCTGTTTATTTCATGCTTTTGTCAACCTTATTATTTTATTTTATCTCAGTAAGGCCCTGGCCTTCCTCGTCACTACCCAACTGAGGTTAGGCTTGGCACTTATCGAGTACCGTTGTGGTGTACTCATGCCCCTTCTGTGCATGTTTTTCATGTGCAGTTCAAGGTACCTCCACCCAGGCATACTATCCTCATGGAGGAGAGATCTAGCAGAGACTTTGAGGTATATCTGCCACGTCCGCAGACCAGAAGTCTCTATCTTATTCCAGCTTCAGTATATGATTTTTCCCTTCTTTCGGTTGTGTAGACATTCTAGAGTTAGAGCAGTACATTTCATTTTTATTAGCCTATGTTTCCTGTGAGTTTCCGGGTTTTGGGTGTTGTTTTGATTTTGTAATATGAGTTGTATTATGCCAAGTGGCATTTATACATAGTCTTCTCTTGACAGTAAGATTTTCAGTTGTTTGCTTCTGCAAGTTAGCTTATTTTTCGCAAGTTAGTTTGTTTTCCGCAAGTTGCGTAAATTCCGCATTTTTATGCTTACCTAGTCTTAGGAATTAGGTGCCATCACGACATGTTCACGGAGGGCAAACTAGGGTCGTGACACCTTTATATAGATAGGGGGTCATGAGATTGTACCTAAAATTGAAAGCGGTAAATGCGCAATATGTGATTCAGCTTAAGATCTTATTCTGCATAGTATCTCGTTAGACAACCACTATGTTTATATCCTTTCTTTCTCATACAAAGTGCATATACACTTAACAAAACCACCTCTTCTTTGAACAGTAAATAGAGAAACAAATAAAAAAGGGTCCGGCCCTCCTCAGTATCACCTGGTAAGAGGCCGTTGATTGGAATAGAAAATTTCGGAATTTGGACACAAGTCCAATTAACTTAGGAAAAGGAAAATACTAGAAAGCAAAAACCAAGTCATTCTTGGATAATAATTCCAAAATATTAGTAAACGGAAAACATAATCTTAACTGACTAGGAAAGAAATAAATATAGTCCCATAATATATGAAAATAAATCGCAAACCAATCTTGGATAGAATCTTGAAAATCTTGAAGGAAATTTGCAAGCAACTTAGCACCAACTTGCACTCAACACCTAGCACGACTATTGTTCCATTATTGAAAATCAAGTAAGTCCTTTTTATGCTATAAAAATGTGGCTTTATGTAGGACTTCATGGGCTACAAGTTTGGACACATTTTAGGTTCTAAATTAGTCCAACAATGGCTTGATTGGACCTTCTTCAGAGGATGTTTCTTGGGATCTAATCCACCTCTTATTGGACATAAATTTGTGCCATAAAATAATTATAACACCTAGATAATTCATATCCTTTATCCTTAAGCTCTTCCTCCCACCTAATAACTTCTTTGATCGTTCCTGAAGTCTAATAACCTTGTTTTGCAACTTTTTAGCTTGAGATCTTGTTAAAGGCCCTCTTTGAGATTCCAAATCTTTATCCTTGTCCTTGAATAGATTTGAGCTTCCTAGGATGCCATCATTTTGGACTTGTGAAGATATTTGAAGAAAAAAGGCCAATTATCGCGAAGGAAGTGCATATATACATGAATTCATTGTTTGATGAGTATGTAAAATCTCATTCAAAAGATAAATATTGTCTTCCTTCTTCATGTTTATCTAACTCTTCATTGGACACAATGGAAACTTGTACTTTATCACTTTTAGCGAATACTATTAGTATCTAAAATGGAGCAGCTTTTGGTTCTTTCTTTGAAGAATTAAAAAGATATAAAGCTGGGATAGGAGGTTCAGATTCTAAATCAGAATTCAAAAAATATGTTACTAAAGAAGTTGAAAAATGGAATAGAAGACTCTAATATATTGCTTTGGTAGAAAGTAAACTCACCTAGATTCCCCATTCTTGCTGATGTGGCTTGGGATGTATTATCTATTCATATTTCAAGTTTTGCATCTAAATGTGCATTTAGCACTAGAGGGCATATTCTTGATTCATTTAGGAGTTTATTGACTCCTAAATTGGTGGAAGTTCTAGTGTGCCTTCAAAATTGGCTTCAGAGTGAGTCATTACCTTTAAGTGTTGAGGAACATTTAGATGTTCTCGAGCAACTAGAAAAGGGTATCAATATTTTAATTTGTTTGGTTTTATATTATTTTTATGGCGAAATGGCTTCCTGGCCACTTAAACTTATCGGGTTTTTTAAAGACGATACATAAACTTATAACTTTTCCATTTGAACACTCGAACTCGTTTTTTCCATAACTAATAAACACATTTGACCATTGAGTATGTGCGCGTGTATTACACATACACGTACGTGTCCATCCAGTCAGCAAATGACCAATGGATGTCTTACACGTAACGACGCAAAAAGTCAAGCAGCAACTCCTTCTCTTTGACTGCTTTAGCCTTCTTCTTCATGAGATAACATATTTCCATCTCCTGTAGATCAAAGCAGTCAATCTTTCGTTTGAAACGAACAAATTATTCAAAAAAGCATCATATTGCAGACAAGACTTCCCATCCTCACCAAACTCTACAATCCGTTGGTATGCGGAGGAAGAAAAAAGTAATAAAACAAATGACCAACACAACAGAATTGGTCTTCATCTGAATTGAAATGACTTTAGCAGCCTTCATCACAGTTAAATTGCGCGATCATTTTCTTTGATACAAGTACCATCTGTAATCCTCAACCAAAGCAAACGATAACAAAACTGAAATTGATAATAGGGTAAACAATATCTTGGCTATGCGTAAGTTCAGCAGAGCACAATTTGAGATTAGCAACCAAGATATTGTTGAAAACAAACTCTATCTAATTCAACCACCAAATCATCTCAATCCTAGCCAGTATCCTATTTCATAGCCCTGTCCATAGAAAATCTAAATATTGAACAATTCGTTAGATAGGTCATATATACCCATTGATCTACTCAGGGCCATGAGATTGTGAAGAGTGAAATACCAAACCTTTTTCTTCCCTTCACCACACAACGCTCCGCCTAATCAATTTTCTTCCTCAATCAAAAGCCGAGATTGCTGTTTGGTGCCGGTCCTGAATTTTTTCGACTCTCAGAGTTGAAATATTTTTCCATTATTGGGTTCAAGGAGTTCAAGGAACTTGGAAGGGAAAGTTATGGGGAAGTTCAAAACTTAGCTTCAACTCTACAATGACAAAATATACAACTTTCCGCCATTTTCATGGTTTGAAAATAAAAATAAAAATAAAAATGGAGCTTCAGATTTTTAAAAATGGAGGAAGGGGTATTTTGTATTGTTGGGCATTGGGAAGGGGGTTTTCATGCTCCTGTGCGTCGTGTTCCTCACGCAGGCTGCTGATTAGGACCAACTGATGCCACATGGGCATGGTCAATGGTCAAATGTGTTTATTAGTTATGGAAAAAACGAGTTTGAGTGTTCAAATGGAAAAGTTATAAGTTTATGTATCGACTTTAAAAAACCCGATAAGTTTAAGTGGCCAGGAAGCCATTTCGCCTATTTTTATAAATAGTTTATTTAATATTTTTGTTATTTGACTTGTTCATATACATTCTCGTAGATTTTGTCAAATTTGAAAACGAACCTTATGATGATGATGTGTAGAATCTTAGATAGTTGTGAGTTAAAACTTTGGTAAGTTAATTATTCAACTTATATAATACATAATATGCATTGGTAAGAATTTATTTGACTTAATACTTTTTTCTTTTTACGTTTAATAGGTGTAACCATGCCTCGACTTTGTGGTCTCAAAGCTATCTCACATGTTTGGTGTCACTATAAAATAATTGAAGAAAGTGATGATGGATGGTGGAAAGTAAGATGTAGTCATTGTCATCTTGTTTTATATTACAATGCATGACAAACTGGTACTAAGTCCTTAATGAGGCATGTTGAGCATTGTTTGGAGCGCAATTTGGTGAAGCATATAAGGATTGAGTAGTTGTTATCTTGTTAACTTAAATTTGAACTATTAGCATTATGTTTGGACTTGTTAATCTTAAGGTGAAGTTACTACTATTTTGTATCGATTAATGTATTTGGATAACTATTGTTGAAGAATAAGTACTATTTCAATTGTGTATGGGTAACTGTTGAATTACTAGTACTCTTGTTGCTATTGATTATGGTTTGACAGGAAACCAAAAGATAGTTATTTATGTTCCTATTAACTGCTATTGTACTGCCTAGTTTTTGCTTTCTTTTGTGATCTCAGTTATTGAGCTTGACTAGTAAAAAGTCCATTGTTTGCGGTTCAGGCTTTTGCTATATGTTTGAGCGACTTTGGTACCAAATTTTGTAGTTAAGGCTTAGCAGCAGCAGAGAGTGCATTATTTTTTGATGCAAATACTTGAATGGCATTTTGTGTTTCTGCTTTTCATATAAGTCAGACTCTTCCTCCATTTGAACTTCATCATCTGTTGCAAAGTACTCTATCTTCCTTCTTTGATTCTATCGATGCCATCCCATTCTTGACTACATCTGTTCCCACTTTTCTTTTGTTATGTAAATGTTTTATTTCCCAATTTCTTGATGTATTCTGAATTGGCTTTTGCAGCAAGAATTAATTAATTGATGGTCTTAGAACTTGGAGGGGTACTATAATGAAATGGGATTCCTGAGCAGTCTTTTGGGAATTCTTGTCTTTGGAATTGGATTATTGCTTGGTCTTTTTATTGAATTTTATTTCTTCATCTACTCTAAACCCGTTGGCGTTGAGGCATTTATTAAGAAGAGTTAAAGAGTTGCAGATGTATTGTATAGAAGTAGAAGCAAATGTTGTCAAATTGTTTCAATTTGTCAAAATGAAGCTTCAAATATTAGTTGTGGCCAAAACACAGAAATTAGTATACTATATGTTATTGTCTTCTTTTTTTGCTTAACTCTAGATTGAGTTATTTTATCGGATAAACCTATAATCAAACCAATAGTGATAACCGGTTAACCAATAATTAATACACTAAATTAATAATATTTACAACCAAACTGAACCAACCGATGCTCACCCCCACTGGCAGATCAGGAATACTAACAACTTCTAGGCCCTTGATGATACATGTGCAAGTAAGCAAGTAAGCAAACCTGATATGGTAAAAGATGGTGATCCAAACATTCCCTCTTCTGGGAATGGATAGCCTACTAATGTGGAATGTTAAGGGCCTGAATGGCCCTAATAAGCAAAAGAAGATGAAACTCCTTTGCAATAGACTGGAAGCTGGCCTAATTGGTCTTTTGGAAACAAAGATTAAAGCCGGTAAAATTGAAAAAATTGCAAAAAAAATATGTTCAGTGGCTGGAAGTTGCTTATTAATTTAGAGATGCATTATAATGGAATGATTTGGCTAACATGGAGAGCAGACTACTTCAAATCACACTTAGAAGTATGAATGCTCAAGCTATTACTCGTGAGGTGCATGACATTACACAATAAAGGACCTTTCTCCTAACTGTTTTCAATACTTATAACAGTAGGGAGGGTAGGAAGGAGTCATGGGAGTATTTGAAGACAAAAAGTGTAGGAAATAAGCTACTATGATTATAGCTGGTGACTTTAACTCAGTACTAAGGAATGATGACATATTAGGTGGTAGCCCAGTCACCTTAAGTGAAGTGTATGAATTCTAAGAATGCATAAACATGACTGAGCTGATTGAACTACCACAAAGAGGCAGTAGATACACTTAGAATGAGAGGACAAGGTGACAACAAGATTTACTCAAAGATAGACTGGGTCTTTGTTAACACGGAATAGTTAGACTATATTCTTGCATACACAACCACATTCCTGCCATAAGGGATTAGTGACCATTTTCCATTGAGCTTAAAACTGTTGAATGTGATGAACACAAAAAGAAAACCATTTCAGTATTGTAACACATGGTCTGTCATGACCCCAACCTCGGTCATGATGGAGCCCAATACAATGCTAGGCAATCCCGATCAATTTAACACTCTCAATCCCTCATATAGAGTTCATTACCAATTGACAGGATTTAAATACCAAATTAACATGAATAGAAATCTGTAACAGTAGATAAAATGTGCGGAAGTCAAGGTAACATCACTACATAGCCCACCAATTCGGTTGTCACGAGTCAAGAGCCTCTAATACAAGTCTGAGAAACAGCCTAAATAAGAGATAGTCTAAAATATTGAAAGTAAAGAGGATAGAGGGAGAAATAGGGTCTGCGGACGCCATGCAGCTACCTCAATGACTCCGGTGAAATCTGAATAGTAGAAATAGCTCAACCTACGCCTCAGAAATACCTGTATCTGCACACACGGTGCAGGGAGTAATGTGAGTACTCCGACCCAGTAAGTAATAATAATAAATAATGACTGGCGGAAAGAAATCTCGTAAAATCACTAAGCAGTTCTATATCAAAGCAGTAAAAACATTTAAACAACAACTAAATGAAGAAGTCAGGTAAAATCCCTTAAACCAGTACTCAACTCATTTACTTCTCACAATATACGAAATCATAAATATACCGCTGCGGCATGCAGCCCGATCCATATATCGCGGTGGCGCACAGTCCGATCCAATAATAATAGTCGACTGCACTCACTGGGGGTGTGCAGACTCCGGAAGGGCTCCTGCAGCCCAAGCGCTATACTGTTGCGGCGTGCATCCCGATCCGTATAAATATACTGTTGCGGCGTGCAGCCCGATCCATATAGTATAGTGCTGCGGCGCGCAACCCGATCCATATATACACACACACACACACACACACACACCTTGCTGCGGCGTGCAGCCCGATCCATAACATATCAGTCATCCTCACTATTGGGTTCTCAACCCCTCTCAGTCAATATAAACTTAGCATCTTGGGCATACTAAGATAAGATAGGGATCCCAGCCCACATATTACTCTCATTTTGATTTAGCTATTTCAAAAGCCGGTTCACATTATATTAAACAGTTAGAAACATGACTGAGGGTATGATTTTTAACAAGTAATGTGATGTCAATCAGTACAAATGCCCCTAAGGGTTCTACAGGTCGTCACAAGGCCCCAAATATGGCAACTAGCCCAAACTATAATGATATTAGTTAAGTCTCCGTAAAAAATACAGTAGAATCATCAATCGAGATGGACCAAGTCTGAATCCCAAGTAGTAATGGACCCCACGCTCATCATGCGGCGTGTGTCTCACCTTAACATAGCACTACGTTGTGCAAATCTGGGGTTTCAAACCCTCAGGACATCATTTTTAACCATTACTCATCTCAAGCCGGCCAAAATCCTAGCTCGCTATGCCTTGGCCATGCAAATCAACCTCCTCGCGCGTCGAATCTGATCAAAACCACAAGGAATACGTTACAATAGGTTAAGGGAACACAACCCAATCGAAAAGACTCGAAAAATATCAAAATTTACGAAATTGGCAAAACCCGAACCCCGGGCCCACTTCTCGAAAAATTAGAAAATTTACATCACCGGATTCCTTATCTCGCCACGAGTCTATACATATCAAAATTACCAAAATCGGAGTCCATTTGGCCCCTCAAATTCCACATTGAAATACCAAATTCCCAAGCCCTAACTTTACCCTCTTTTGATGAATATTTACAAATTTCCATGTTAATTCTACCATTAAATCGTGTATTTAGGCCAAGGAACTCACCTCCAATTACACCTAGTTGAAAGCCCCTTCAATTTCCGTCCAAGAGCTCTCAAGGTCGATCAAAAATGATGGAAATGAACTTAAGCTCGCGGAACAAAATGAGCTTTAAAACCCTTCTCTAAACAGTGATTTCCGCATCTGCGGTTCCTTTACCGCATATGCGACCACCGCTTATGCGGTATTTACTCCGCTTCTATGAAATTCTCAATATCGTCCAGGACCATTTCTGTGGTCAGGCATCCGCATTTGCGGACACTGCTTCTGCGCTCCACATCCGCTTCTGCGAAAATTGCCATGCCCTCTACTTCCGCTTCTGCGACTCTTCTACCGCATCTGCGGCATAACAGATGTGGCCCCAAGCCCGCACCTGCGGAAACACCCAACCTTCCAAGAACTCGCACCTGCAAACATACCTCTCGTATCTGCGGAATCGCATATGCGGCACTTTTTCCGCATATGTGGAAACACCAGATACCAACAACATCAGAATTTCACCTTGTCCAAAAATCATCCCGATGGCCATCCGAAATCACCCCGAGGCCCCCGGGACCTCAACCAAAAGTTCCAACCCATCCTAAAACATCATTCAAACTTGCTCAAATCATTAAAACACCACAAATAACACCAAAAACCTCAAATTACATCGGATTCAAGCCTAAGTTCTTCCAAAACTTCTAAATTGCACATTTGATAAAAAACCAGACCAAAACACCTCCGAATGATCTGAAATTTTGCACACACATACAAATCACCTAACGAAGCTACACTAACTCTCGGAATACCTTTCCGACTCTCGGATCAAAATCTCACCTACCAATCGGAATTCGCCAAAATACTAACTTCGCCAATTCAAGCCTAATTCTACACCGAACCTCTAAAATCAATTCCGATCACACTCCTAAGTCAAAAATCATCCCCCAAAGCTAACCAAATCACCGAAAATCATATCTGAGCCCTCTAACTCACAAGTCAACATCCGGTTGACTTTAGAGACTAAGTGTCTCCTTTCTATCCAAAACCAATCCATATCGACTCATTCACTCAAGACTCTTATAATAAAACAAAAGGAAGCAGAAAATGGGGAAAATAGGGAGGTAACTCACGTGACGACGGGCCGGGTCATCACATCCTCCCTAACTAAAACAAACGCTCATCCTCGTGTGGGTCAAGAAACATACCTGAAGCCTCAAACGGGTGAGAGTATCTGCTCCGCATTTCCTGCTCGGTCTCCCAAGTAGCCTTTTCCACAGGCCGACCTCTCCACTGTACCTTTACCGAAGCTATATCCTTTGATCTCAACTTTTGAACCTGACGACCCGAAATAGCCACCGACTTCACATCATAGGTCAAATCATCATCCAACTGAACAGTGCTGAAATCCAATACATGAGACGGGTCCCCAACATACTTTCGGAGCATAGATACATGAAATACCGGATGCACGTTCGACAAGCTGGGTGGCAAGGCAAGCTCATAAGCCACCTCCCCAATCCTGCTAAGTACCTCAAAAGGTCCAATAAATCGCAGACTCAGCTTCCCCTTCTTCCCAAACCGCATGACACCCTTCATGGGCGAAACCTTCAGCAGGACCTTCTCACCAATCATATAAGACACATCCTGAACCTTCCGGTCCACATAACTCTTCTGACACGACTCTGCTGTACGAAGCCTCTCCTGAATCAGCTTTACCTTCTCTAAGGCATCTTGAACCATCTATGCCCCCAATAACCTAGCCTCGCCGGGCTCGAACCATCCAACCTGAGACCTACATCGCCTCCCATACAACGCCTCATACAAAGCCATCTGAATTCTCGATTGATAACTGTTATTTTAGGCAAACTCGGCAAGCGGCAAAAACTCATCCCAAGAACCCCAAAAATCAATAACACAGGCACGCAACATGTCCTCTAATATCTGAATTGTAATGACTCGATCGGTCGTTTTGTGTACCAGCGCTCCGTTCAGCAGTAGGAGGCCATGAAAAGCTTCATTTCAGGTATTATGACTTGTACGCGTGGTCAGAATTCGATTTCGGGAAACTCAGAGTTGATTTGGGAAGAGAATTCTCATTTCGAAAGCTTAAAGTTGAAAGAATGAGCTAGGATTTGAATTTTCAGGTAAACGATCTCGGAATCAGGATCTGGAAGTCCCAGCAGGTTTGTATGATGATTTCGGACTTGGGTGTATGCCCGGATCGGGTTTTGGATAACCCGGGAGCATTTTGGCGCATAATGTGGAAGTTAGCATTTTAGAAGAAATTCTATAAGTTTGGCTTGAAGAGCATTTCAATGTTATCAAAGTCCGTTTGGAATT